>JAGXEW010000490.1:0-25000 GCA_030684275.1 Acipenser oxyrinchus oxyrinchus
ACACGTCAGTGCGACTCTGTGATATATACAAGATGCATCTCCCTGATGCACGTCAGTGTGACTCTGATATATACAAGATGCATCTCCCTGATGCACGTCAGTGCGACTCCCTGATATATACAAGATGCATCTCCCTGATGCACATCAGTGTGACTCTGATATATACAAGATGCATCTCCCTGATGCACGTCAGTGCGACTCTGTGATATATACAAGATGCATCTCCGTGATACACGCCAGTGTGACTCTGTGTTTCTCTGTGTCTGTGTTTGCAGAGCAGAGCAGAGAGCTAAAGACGCGTTTGCAGAATCGGCTTGTTCTGCAGCAGCCGCTCACAGCCCTGCTAAAGAGCTCACCAGCATTGTGACGCACTGACCACAGCGATGCGTGTGTGAGAAGCTGGTCTGACACTGGCCGGCTCAAACCACAGCCTCATGTAGGGGTGCAGACGCAGTATAACACTGTGGAAAATGCATTTCCTGAGCTCAGCAACACATGCCTATCACACACACACCTCTCAAACACAAGAAATACAAAAGTCAATGAACCAGCAGTTCAACACTTTACAAAAAAAATGCACACAACACGAATACAATTCAGAGTCTTAGAAGAAATACAATGAGATAATGTACAATACCAGTATGCCTGAAGGTTTAAATAGACAGGAATAGCAGATTGGTACATCATTAACTACGTAGTCAATGACATCACAACAAGCACATTAATAGATTTCAATAGAAATAAGCGAGTGTGGTTATCGTGGCATCACAAGTCTGGAAGCGCCTCCACTGTTTGTTTTCAAACACGCTTTCCTTGACAAAGGCGTGTTAAACACACCGCAACGTTGGGAAGATGGCTCTTTTGAGCAAAACGTAGTTTTTTTTTAAACACATTTGCAATTTTGCAATATATATGTTAATTTCTGTGAAACTAAATTAAACACACAATTGTTGACATAGAAAAAAAAGTATTTTAAAATAATAGTTCCAGGGGCAGTATAAAAACAAATAAAACTGTATTAAGAAGTAGAAAGACTTACTGTATTAAAAGAAAAGATATATATATATATATATATATATATATATATATATATATATATATATATATATATATATATAGATACAGATATTTTTAGTAAGATAAAAAAACTCAAAATAAATAACCTCCATGACTTTGTAGTCTAAATAACGCTTTCTCGTTGTTATATTATTTTGGAAAACGATTCTTATTAAAATCAGTGTTTGAACAAGAAACCTTAATTGAAAACTTTTTTTGCAGTGTTGGCCACGCACGTTAAAAGCAGCCAAGAAACAGAAATTCAAATATAAGAGAAACGTTGCGCGCTTACCCCAGAAACACGACACGCAGAGCAAACACACTCCTCTCCAGCTGTCACCCATTGCTTAAAACGAACCAGCAACCAAAACTGCGCTACAGCAAGTGTGACACAAAGTCACACTGCAGATACCTCTCGGTGTCCGTTATGTTGGGGGAGCGCGCTAGCTGAAATTTCAATAAACTCCGGACGTCCGATATACACAGTAGCACTTTAAAGGAGGGACAGCGATGATGTGCTCTGTGGAGGAGAGTTTGGTTTTAGTTGCTATGACTCCATATACAACTGGCTAATACTAGTGTAGCGGGCAGGACAGCGCAATTCAGACACGGCAGTCAATCGAGTGCTTAATCAATTAATTAATGCATTAATTGTAAATTGGCAAATTGTTCTAACAGCAGATACAAGCCGCTTCCCTCAGCGTGCGTTTCTTGTCCGTGTTCCTGAATCGGGGCATCCGATCTGATTAGAATCAGCCGATTGAATGTGACGTCATCAAGCAAACATCATCCCATAGGAATGGGCCAGTAGGTACCTACTAGCCTCCCACAACAGGTAGAGTCGGTCCGGATCAAGCGCTTTAATGGACGTCGGATGTAGTAGCCGCTAGAGGGCGCTAAAAAGCGGTGTTGAAATAATAGTAAAATTCCTTTAATAGTAACACAGTTAAGGTTTAAGGGTTGAAATTAGGTTTAGGGGATGAGATTAGGTTAGTGGTAAAGATTATGTTTAGGGGTAGAGGGTAGATTTAGGGGTTAGGAGGCTAGTAGGCACCTATTAGCCCATTCCTATGGGATGATTTGTCCTTGATAACGTCCCGTTCAATCGGCTGATCGGGTGGTGTTGGCTGCGGTGTCTGGAGCTGTGAGTTCTCTCCCCTGCGCTATTTTGGATTAGGGAAACTGTCATTCGCTTGCATTTGCCTTTCCCGGTGTGAACTGTTTTATTTTTATTATTTGTTATTTTTCTGTAGTATTTTATTTGTGGTTGACGTTAATGCCTTTTTTAAATGCTTTCTATTGTTCCAGGTTCCAGCGTCAACCCGTTTCCCATCCATTTCATTTTCTGTATTTCTCTTTCTTGTGTGTGTTTGTATACATACCTGTTTGTACAGTGTCGTGATTCAAACTCAGCGCATCATGTTCTTGTAAATTGCAGCTTCGGGAATAGTCTCATTTGAAGGGGTTTGTACAGAACTGTTTCTAGTATACAGTATCGCAATTCAAATTAATTGCATAGTTTTATTGTAAACTATAACTTTGGGAATTATTTCAATCAGAAGACCAGGATCGCAATCCTGAAGAGGCGGAATGCCGTTCCGGGCCGTTACGCGCCAATTAAACCCCTGGATGTGGAAAAAAACCTAACCTTTTTTTATCTAATCTAGGGCAGCAGTGTGGAGTAGCGGTTAGGGCTCTGGACTCTTTCCCGGAGGGTCGTGGGTTCAATCCCAGGTGGGGGACACTGCTGCTGTACCCTTGAGCAAGGTACTTTACCTAGATTGCTCCAGTAAAAACCCAACTGTATAAATGGGTAATTGTATGTAAAAATAATGTGATATCTTGTAACAATTGTAAGTCGCCCTGGATAAGGCCGTCTGCTAAGAAATAAAGTGTATATATATATATATATATATATAATTTCAGGGGTTAGGTGTGGAGGGGTGTTACAAAATAAATAATAATAATCAACCGGCCTTTTCAGGAAGACGTTTTATTTCCATATTTCCATCAACATTAAACACAGACAGGGAGTACAATATTTGTAACAAAGGCTCACTTTAATGACGCGGTACGTCAGTAATTTGCTGAGGCATATCACTACCCCCCCCCCCCCTTGTTTTAAGAGATGGATCCGTCCAAAGGGCAGGCCGGTGAAACATGGCGGCGCTGGGGAGCTCACTGGTCGGGTACGGCGTATCGTCGGAGTCGGAAAGTGAAGGAGACGCGGATACAGCACCTCCACAGAAACGGTACGACCTGACCGGGTATAAAAAGCGACACACCGAGTCCCCCTGTGCGCAGAGACACGGCACCAATTCAGCGTGCGGCGTTCAGGGAATTCAATAACAAGCCTATAGCGAAAAGCTTCCTTATACAACACGGACGTGCGACCAAAACAAAAGGCAAATGCGACAAAAAAAAACACGACAGTATTCTCGATATATTTTACTTATTAGAGTTTTCAAGGAGGTAGACTTTTCAATACTAACTCAGGCATGTGACTAAAAGCCTATATAATTATATTAATTTGTTCCGGAACGCACCGAATCCCAGATCGGGAACTTTTTTCGTCTGACACAAGTTTGCAAACGATGAACAGTTGTAATTGCAATAATAATAATAATAATAATAATAATAATAATAATAATAATAATAATAACTCGTTATGTAGATGCACGATATATTTCTACGCTCGCGCAGAGAACCCCAGATACGTCACAGGTGTGAGAGTTCGGATGACGGTTGGTCTTAATAATGATCAAACACATTTAAAAATTTTGAGTCACTTTTTCAAACACTAGCCCCGCAAACCAACGTGTTTAAATGTAAAAAATAAAATAAAAAGACGGTTTGTTGTCTATGGTGATTTGTACAGTGGTTTTAAACCGCAAAAGTATAAAATATTGAATTTTTTTTTTTTTTACCTCAGAAATAGTTTCTTTTTACGGTTTTATCCAAGAACATATTTACATTCTTACTGAAATAAAACGATTTCACAAAAATAACTACTACTAATAAATTATACAGTAATAAATAAATAAATAAATAAATAAAATACAGCCTCAGAGAGAAAATACCGGGAGAGAGATATTTTCGGTCTTTCTCTGACCACAACAATAATTTTACAACCAATATAGAAAACAAAACAAAAATTCTCAAGTTATATATAACGATATTTTATCATTTATAAGACAAATTGTATACAATATATAATTTTTTTTTTTTTTACAGACAAAATGTTTATCACAACTTACCTGTCTAAGGAAGACTGCAGACAGAGTTTGTTGTCTCGAGGTAACAGGTTAAACCACAAAGTAAAATGGGTTCTTACATTATTTTAAATGTCTTTTAAGCCGTAAAATAACAAATCAGCAAACAGAGGGTAAGAAGAAAAAATCTTACAGGTACAATACTTCCATATAATCAATATTTACTTTTATAAAGTTTTATAATATTTATATCAACGTTTGTGCAACCTCCCCCATTTCAAAGAATGGGAGGTTCCACCTCTTAATTCTTATCGTTTTACCGTTTTTTTTTTTTTTTTTTAAACTCAATAAAAATAATTTAAAAACAAAGAAACAGTTATACAATTAATCGCGTCAATTAATTCCTGTAAGACTGGCCGTTCAAATTTATAGTTTAAATAAGCCTGCTAAATTAATCCATTTTAATCCAAATTTCTCCCCTCCTCCCTTCCTTCCCTCCCTCCTCCTCCTCCCTCCCTCCTCCCTCCCTCCCCTCCTCCCTCCTCCCTCCTCTCCTCCTCCCCTCCCCTCCCTCCTCCTCCTCCCCTCCCCTGCCTCTCCTCCTCCCCTCCTCCTCCTCTCCTCTCCTCCTCCCTCCCTCCCCTCCCCTCCTCTCCCATTTGAACCCCCAGACCAAACAACGGCGCGGAAAATCTGTGAAAAACTTCCTGGTGGAATCCGGCACAGCAGCAGCAGCGACGAAGAAGACAGCTCCGACCGGAACCCGTTCACGTTCGCATCCCGCCCGAACGCCTGAACACCCAGAACAAACTCCCGGCTCCCAGACTGGGAGCAAGCGATCCGGGCTCCAGCGTCTTCAGCAACCCCTTCAGGGAGGAGAGGAACGAGCAGCTGAGCGTCTTGCAGAAACACGTGCCTCTGGCGCTGCAGCCCCAGCCCGCCCTGATCGGAGGGAAGCGGGTGTGTCTCCTCTATCGCAAGCAGGGGCGATGTCGCCGGACACAAGTGCAAGTTCGCTCACGACAGCGACCTGCAGACCCCGGTGCCGAGCCCGAGCCCGCTGGTCGACCCAGTCTCCTCCAGCGGAGCCAGCGGACCACCGGGACCGATCGAACCGGGCCAGCCCCGAACCGGGAAGAGGAAACGGGTTTGAGCAACACTCTGGTGCCGCCAAGCGCTCCATGAAGAATTACTGAAGCCCAGAGAGCGAGGGAAAAACCCTGGGTGCTGTAGAGTAGAGAGGGAGAGGGGGAGGAGAGGAGGAGGAGGAGGAGAGAGAGAGAGTGTTTCTTGTCTGTGTGTGTTTTTGAGAAATCCTGTATTCCTTGAATTTAAGACTTTTTAAACAATTTTTTACTTTTGAAAAATGGCTGACTCTGTGTGTGTGACCCTGAGCAAGTCACTGAACCTCCTTGTGCTCCGTCCTTCAGGATGAGACGTCAAACAAACGAGCTCCTATTGGAAGTGACTCTGCAGCAGCCACTGACTCCCTGTGTGTGTGTGTGACCCTGAGCAAGTCACTGAACCTCCTTGTGCTCCGTCCTTCAGGATGAGACGCCAAACAAACGAGCTCCTATTGGAAGTGACTCTGCAGCAGCCACTGACTCCTGTGTGTGTGTGTGTGACCCTGAGCAAGTCACTGAACCTCCTTGTGCTCCGTCCTTGGATGAGATACTGTTGTAAGTGACTCTGCAGTTGATGCATAGTTCACACACCCTAGTCTCTGTACGTCACCTTGGATAAAGGCGTCTGCTAAATAAACACATAATAATAATAATAATAATAATAATAATAATAATAATCAAATGCTTGAAATGGATGGACTTGGGGGGAGTGTGCAGTCAAACAACTTTCATAACAAAGGGGGCTTGGGCAGAAAGGACAAGTTTAGTGCACCAAATACCCTGCTAATATATATATATATATATATATATATTGCATTAAAACATAGACACAGTGTTAATGGTACAGTTTCCTGTAGAGTTGAAACGCTCCTGCCAAAAGTATTGCATCGCCTACAATATTAGGATCGATACGTCATTTAAATAAGTTATACAAACATAATTTAGAGCGTCTATTTATTTAGCATCGTCTGTATCAAAGAAACTACAAAACGATATCGCAAAAAAAAAAAAAAAAAATCTATACCCGAAGCCGTAAAAGTAGCACAGTAAGCATTTCCATGTTAGATTTTGAAACTGTCGCATTTTATGGAAAGCAGATGGAAAACTATACAAAGCACTGGGTGTGGAATTCAATATGTTAACAAGGGAACATTATTCAGCAGCTTTCATTGGACTCTATGAAGCTGAGGGAGTTCATTCTATATAGAGGGGGTGGAATTCAATATGTTAACAAGGGAACATTATTCAGCAGCTTTCATTGGACTCTATGAAGCTGAGGGAGTTCATTCTATATAGAGGGTGGAATTCAATATGTTAACAAGGGAACATTATTCAGCAGCTTTCATTGGACTCTATGAAGCTGAGGGAGTTCATTCTATATAGAGGGGTGGAATTCAATATGTTAACAAGGGAACATTATTCAGCAGCTTTCATTGGACTCTATGAAGCTGAGGGAGTTCATTCTATATAGAGGTGGAATTCAATATGTTAACAAGGGAACATTATTCAGCAGCTTTCATTGGACTCTATGAAGCTGAGGGAGTTCATTCTATATAGAGGGGTGGAATTCAATATGTTAACAAGGGAACATTATTCAGCAGCTTTCATTGGACTCTATGAAGCTGAGGGAGTTCATTCTATATAGAGGGGTGGAATTCAATATGGTCCCCATTTCAAATCCCACCTCAGCCACTGACTCATTGTGTGACCCTGAGCAAGTCACTTAACCTCAAGCTCAGAGCTATTGAATATAGTCCAGTTCCTGACCATCTTCCGGCCTCCTCAAGACTCACCTCTTCAGACAGCACCTGTAGAAACTCCTCTTTTCCCTCTGGACACTTTATCACTCTTCCTTAAATGCTCTTATCTGCTCCCTATTTTACTGCATTTAATCCTGTACTTTAGATTACTGTAATCTGTCACAAGTGTTATTTAATCTGTAGTATTTTGTATTTAATTATATCCTGATGTAACTATCACTGACACTGTTATCTGCTCCGTTATTGAATCGTATTTTGTCATACTTGCTAGAACCAAAGTCATTGTATTTTATCTTGCTCTTAGTTATATTAATAATATTAATACAATTATTAATACAAAATATTAAAAGACCTAGGAGTTTATGTTGAATGTGTGTTGAATTTAAATCAAGGGAAGTAATGTTAAAACTCTACAATGCATTAGTAAGACCTCACCTAGAATATTGTGTTCAGTTCTGGTCACCTCGTTACAAAAGGATATTGCTGCTCTAGAAAGAGCAAAGAAGAGCGAGCAGAATTATCCCGGTTTAAAAGGCATGTCGTATGCAGACAGGCTAAAAGAATTGAATCTGTTCAGTCTTGAACAAACGCGCGATCTGATTCAAGCATTCAAAATCCTAAAAGGTATTGACAATGTCGACCTAGGGACTTTTTGACCTGAAAAAGAATCAAGGACCAGGGGTCACAAATGGAGATTAGATAAAGGGCATTCAGAACAGAAAATAGGAGGCACTTTTTACACAGAGAATTGTGAGGGTCTGGAACCAACTCCCCAGTAATGTTGTTGAAGCTGACACCCTGGGATCCTTCAAGAAGCTGCTTGATGAGATTCTGGGATCAATAAGCTACTAACAACCAAACGAGCAAGATGGGCTGAATGGCCTCCTCTCGTTTGGAAACTTTCTTATGTTCTTAATACTTGTACTGTGATTCTTGAAATGTGTTTTCTGTTTACGACTGTAAGTCGCCCTGGATAAGGGCGTCTGCTAAGAAATAAATAATAATAATAATAATAATAATAATAATAATAATAATAATATAGAAAAAAAACACCCAACAATATCTCGTTTAAGTTAAGGATTATTTTAATAAGATCTGTTGGTACTTTTACATATTTAAACAGGGTTTTTTCAAAACAAAAGTTGTAATTCACCCTCGCTCCCCTCTTGACAATATTTCTGGGAAAAAAAAATATATCAAAAAATTGGAAGCCGGAGAATATCAAATAAATTACACTTTTTTTTTTAAAAGTTATGAAGAATTTCTACAGAGTTGATGTCTCTATTGAATAAAGCTGAGGGAATATGAAGCCACGTTTTTAGGAGCTGCAGTTTTGAAATCTGGTTCCAGGAGACCCCCTGTCCCGGCAGGGGACCTAGTTTGAGGTTTTGCATCAAACCCCGAGTCTCCCCTGCCTGGGGTGCCGAGGGTGGCCCCAAAACCCAGTCTGCTGAACCCCAGTTCCAAGCCACACAAAGTGGGATCCCTCATTTTAGGGAGGGAGGGTTGATAAATCCTATATATGTGTTTTTTAATTATTATTATTTATTGTTTTATTTAAAAATAATAATAAAAAAGAAATCTTCTCCAGAAAGTCCAGTCAAAATGAATCTTCATGTGTTTCTATTTTTCCTTCTTCTGCTTTTCAAAAAGCAACATAACAGTCAAAAGATGGTTGGGCTTTCCTCCGACAGTCAAATGGAAAAGGAGGGAGGGAGGGAGGGGGTGTAGATTTGGGAGGGCGGATGAATCGGCTTATTTTCTAGTGGTGGTGTTTTTAAAAAAAATTCAAAATCAAACCTTAAAAAATTCCCTCCTTGTCCACCCCCTCCTCCCTCCCTCAGTGGCTCCTTCCCCCCCCCCTCAAGGCAGGAGGTGCTGCCCCGAATTCTCAATCAGGACCTCCGCAGCAGCCCCCAGGGCCTCTTCGTCCACAATCAGCCCGGCTGGAGCCCAGAATCCGGCGTCCGACCTCAACGCTGGGGGTCCATAACCAGCCTCTCCACCCCCAGCTGGCGGCGTTGGGGGGCCCCAGCTCCTCAGCAGATCACCAGGGGGTCGCAGGACAGCAGGAGCCCTCGGGCCCGGCGCCACCCTCCTCCTCCTCCTTCCTGGGGGCCCCTGTGCTGGTGATGAGGGCCCCTGCTGGCAGCCAGGGCCTCGGCGATCAGGATCTCGGGTGACTCTTGGCTTTGTGCGCCACCACGCTGTCCTTCTTCTCGGCGTTTGCCGCAGATGCTGCAGGAGAACTGGTAGGAGGCGCGGCATCGTGCTTCTTCATGTGCCAGTTCAGAGAGGCCTTCTGCCTGCACGTGAAGCCACAGATCTCACACCTGAGAGAGAGAGAGAGAGAGAGAGAGAGAGAGAGAGAGAGACTGAGATACACAGCGAGATACACAGCTATCTACTGTGCCAGTTCAGAGAGGCCTTCTGTCTGCACGTGAAGCCGCAGATCTCACACCTGAGAGAGAGAGAGAGAGAGAGAGAGAGAGAGAGAGAGAGAGAGGCTGAGATACACAGCGAGATACACAGCTATCTACTGTGCCAGTTCAGAGAGGCCTTCTGTCTGCACGTGAAGCCGCAGATCTCACACCTGAGAGAGAGAGAGAGAGAGAGAGAGAGAGAGAGAGAGACAGAGAGAGGCTGAGATACACAGCGAGATACACAGCTATCTACTGTGCCAGTTCAGAGAGGCCTTCTGTCTGCATGTGAAGCCACAGATCTCACACCTGAGAGAGAGGAAGAGAGAGAGAGAGGCTGAGATACACAGCGAGATACACAGCTATCTACTGTGCCAGTTCAGAGAGGCCTTCTGTCTGCACGTGAAGCCGCAGATCTCACACCCGAGAGAGAGAGGGGGAGAGAGAGAGAGAAAGAGAGAGAACAGAGACATGGAGATACACGGAGACATCTACTGTGCCAGTTCAGAGAGGGGAGAGGGGTTCACAATAATAATCATCATCATCATCATAGCAGCATTAAAAATAATGGAGAGGAGAGAGACACAGAGGGATTGATTATAATATCTACAACACTAAGGCTAATGGTTAAGGTTAGGGATAGGGATAGAAGCTTGTCTCAGAGCTCTGTTGAGGGTCAGTGTCAGGGATAGGGATAGAAGCCTGTCTCAGAGCTCTGTTGAGGGTCAGTGTCAGGGTTAGGGATAGAAGCCTGTCTCAGAGCTCTGTTGAGGGTCAGTGTCAGGGATAGGGATAGAAGCCTGTCTCAGAGCTCTGTTGAGGGTCAGTGTCAGGGATAGGGATAGAAGCCTGTCTCAGAGCTCTGTTGAGGGTCAGTGTCAGGGATAGGGATAGAAGCCTGTCTCAGAGCTCTGTTGAGGGTCAGTGTCAGGGATAGGGATAGAAGCCTGTCTCAGAGCTCTGTTGAGGGTCAGTGTCAGGGATAGGGATAGAAGCCTGTCTCAGAGCTCTGTTGAGGGTCAGTGTCAGGGATAGGGATAGAAGCCTGTCTCAGAGCTCTGTTGAGGGTCAGTGTCAGGGATAGGGATAGAAGCCTGTCTCAGAGCTCTGTTGAGGGTCAGTGTCAGGGATAGGGATAGAAGCCTGTCTCAGAGCTCTGTTGAGGGTCAGTGTCAGGGATAGGGATAGAAGCCTGTCTCAGAGCTCTGTTGAGGGTCAGTGTCAGGGATAGGGATAGAAGCCTGTCTCAGAGCTCTGTTGAGGGTCAGTGTCAGGGATAGGGATAGAAGCCTGTCTCAGAGCTCTGTTGAGGGTCAGTGTCAGGGATAGGGATAGAAGCCTGTCTCAGAGCTCTGTTGAGGGTCAGTGTCAGGGATAGGGATAGAAGCCTGTCTCAGAGCTCTGTTGAGGGTCAGTGTCAGGGATAGGGATAGAAGCCTGTCTCAGAGCTCTGTTGAGGGTCAGTGTCAGGGATAGGGATAGAAGCCTGTCTCAGAGCTCTGTTGAGGGTCAGTGTCAGGGATAGGGATAGAAGCCTGTCTCAGAGCTCTGTTGAGGGTCAGTGTTAGGGATAGGGATAGAAGCCTGTCTCAGAGCTCTGTTGAGGGTCAGTGTCAGGGACAGGGATAGAAGCCTGTCTCAGAGCTCTGTTGAGGGTCAGTGTCAGGGACAGGGATAGAAGCCTGTCTCAGAGCTCTGTTGAGGGTCAGTGTTAGGGATAGAAGCCTGTCTCAGAGCTCTGTTGAGGGTCAGTGTCAGGGATAGAAGCTTGTCTCAGAGCTCTGTTGAGGGTCAGGGTTAGGATAGAAGCCTGTCTCAGAGCTCTGTTGAGGGTCAGGGTTAGGGTCAGGGTTGAGGGTCAGGGTTGAGGTTGAGGTACTGCAGCTCCACTCACTGTAGTGGCTTCTCTCCTGTGTGAATCATTCTGTGCACAGCCAGGTTGTGGGAGCTCTTGAAGGCCCGGCGCAGTATTCACAGATATAGTCTCGCTGATCTGCAATCAAACAACAGCCAAGAGCACCAACATTATTAACCCACTAAGCCAACGACCGCCTAAGAGCATTGCTCGCTGGCATCGCCTCCCTGTTACACTAACCCCTCATTCACAACATCGTTAGGATAACTCGGTCTGACTTCGTTAACCACCTGACTAAACAAAAGATCTAAATTATGTTCATATATTATTATTATGTATTTATTTCTTAGCAGACCCTTATCCAGCTGTTACAAAATATCACAATACAAAATATCACATTACAGAATATCACATTACAGATCAGAGCAGTTATAAAACACATTCAAGTCTGTAGTGAATTTAGAAGCTAATTTAGCTAGGAAGTACAGTAAATAATGACGCCTGAGAGCGATTTCGATTAAGAGCAGTTAAACTTATAGTTAAAAAAAAAAGATTTGCTTATAAGAGTGAAATCCATTAAGAGCAAGCTGTGAGTCCGACAAACGGACACGAACGATTTCATAGAAGAGCAAATCGAAAAAAAACCGTGAACACGGTTTCCTTTAAGAGCAAAATAACGTATAGAATTACACTTTCCTGTAGTCTGCTAATTCTACAGGGTGATGCGGTGCTTTTGCCCAGCGCTGTGGGCTGATCCCAGTATGCACTGGCTTGGGAAGGCGCTGTGGGCTGATCCCAGTGTTCACTGGCTTGTGAAGGCGCTGTGGGCTGATCCCAGTATTCACTGGCTTGGGAAGGCTGTGGGCTGATCCCAGTATTCACTGGCTTGGGAAGGCGCTGTGGGCTGATCCCAGTATTCACTGGCTTGGGAAGGCGCTGTGGGCTGATCCCAGTATTCACTGGCTTGGGAAGGCTGTGGGCTGATCCCAGTATTCACTGGCTTGGGAAGGGCTGTGGGCTGATCCCAGTATGCACTGGCTTGGGAAGGCTGTGGGCTGATCCCAGTATGCACTGGTTTGGGAAGGCGCAGGGCTGATCCCAGTATTCACTGGCTTGGGAAGGCTGTGGGCTGATCCCAGTATTCACTGGCTTGGGAAGGCGCTGTGGGCTGATCCCAGTATTCACTGGCTTGGGAAGGCGCTGTGGGCTGATCCCAGTATTCACTGGCTTGGGAAGGCGCTGTGGGCTGATCCCAGTATTCACTGGCTTGGGAAGGCGCTGTGGGCTGATCCCAGTATTCACTGGCTTGGGAAGGCGCTGTGGGCTGATCCCAGTATTCACTGGTTTGGGAAGGCGCTGTGGGCTGATCCCAGTGTTCACTGGCCTGGGAAGGCGCTAGGGCTGATCCCAGTATTCACTGGCTTGTGAAGGCGCTGTGGGCTGATCCCAGTATTCACTGGCTTGGGAAGGCGCTGTGGGCTGATCCCAGTATTCACTGGCTTGGAGAAGGCTGTGGGCTGATCCCAGTATGCACTGGCTTGGGAAGGCGCTGTGGGCTGATCCCAGTATGCACTGGTTTGGGAAGGCGCTGTGGTTTTCCCCAGGTGTCCCAGCTGCTACCTGTGTGGTGCTTGGCGTGTCTCAGGAGTTGTTTCTGGAGTCTGAAAAGCCGTCATAGGATGGATGGGGACACACATACTTCTTCTTCAGCAAGTGCTGGTACTTGATGTGATGTTGAACAGGAAAACACAAAACAACAAGAGTTTTATTTGTTTTCCTATATTCTTTTCTTTAAAAAGAATCTAGATTTTATTTTCTCCATTTGTATTATTATTATTATTATTATTATTATTATTATTATTATTATTATTATTATTATTTCTTAGCAGACTTTATCCAGGGCTTACTCTACAATTGTTCCAAGATATCACATTATTTTTACATACAATTCCCCATTTATACAGTTGGGTTTTTACTGGAGCAATCTAGGTAAAGTACCTTGCTCAAGGGTACAGCATCAGTGTCCCCCACCTGGGATTGAACCCACGACCCTCCGGTCAAGAGTCCAGAGCCCTAACCACTACTCCACACTGCTGTCCACATTATATATATATATTATATATATATATATATATATATATATATATACACACATACACACACACATTACTATAGATTTTATTTTCTACTTTAAAGAAAACGCGGGCCGTACCACTTACCTGAAGGTAACGGGTGTGCCAACACTGTCCCACACCCCTCCATCTCACAACGCACGCACTGGATCGGCGGCTTCTTCCTGTCAGGTGACAGGAAGCAGAACTCAGCACAGGAAATGGATAAAGTGGGAACTGCCCTCCCAGGACCGTGATTGGACAATCCTGCTGTAAAATCTTAGACTCTCACCATGCTTTGGAGTCGAGGGCTCTTGTCGTCTTTCCTTCTCCTGCCTCTCCTGAAAAAAAAAAAAAACGGACAGTCAAACAGCAGGACTGATATGGAGGAGAGAAACCCACGTGAGACAAGAAAAGAATTTTTTTTTTTTTTTTTTTAAATTAAAAATCGCTGCCGGTCTCGTGTCTCTGCAAATAAATCAAGTGGGGAAAAAAGAGACACATTTTCGTAAAAGTGACAGCGTTAACTTTAACATCAGTGAATGCTTCAGGTAAAATACAAAATAGGGTGCTGTACAATGGGAGATCTCTCCTCTCTCTCAGCAGGACCTGCAGAACTCTAGAACAGAAAGCCCTCAATTCTCCCCCTTCCTCGCCTCTCTGATTGGTCTCTCTCTCTCCGGGTCGGTTCCTCCTTCTCTCCTCTCCCTCTCTCTCTCTCACTCACTTCCTGGGCTCTCCTCCTCTCTCTCTCTCTCTCTCTCTCTCTCTCTCTCTCTCTCTCTCTCTCTCACTTCCTGGCGGTTCCACCTCCTCTCCGAACTCGTTCTCTTCCTTCACGGCCTCCAGCTTGATGTCGGTCTCTTCTCCTTCTCATCCTTCCCTTAGGAGAGCGGCCGGGCTTAGATTTAGGTTTAGGAGTCCCTGAGAGAGAGAGAGAGAGAGAGAGAGAGAGGAGAAAGAGGAGGAGAGAGAGAGAGAGAGAGAGAGAGAGAGAGAGAGAGAGAGAGAGAGAGAGAGAGAGAGACAGAGAGAGGGAGAGAGAGATAGAGGAGAGAGGGGAGAGAGAGAGAGAGAGAGAGAGGGGAGAGAGAGAGGAGGGAAGAGAGAGAGAGGGGAGAGAGAGGAGAGAGAGAGAGAGAGGGCAGAGAGAAAGGGAGGGAGGAGGGGTTACAGTAAAAGAGAAAGAGAGAGGATTAGAGAGAAAGGGAAGGAGAGGAGAGGGAGGAGGAGAGAGACAGGGAAGAGAGAAAGAGGGAGGAGAGGGGTTAGAGGAAAGAGCGATGAGTGAGGGGTAGAGAGAAATGGAGAGGAGAGAGGGTTAGAGAAGGGGAAGGAGAGGAGAGAGACGGGGATAGATAGAGAGAAGGGAGGGGTTAGAGAGAGAAGGAGGAGAGGAGAGAGATGGGATAGATAGAGAGAAGGAGGGGGGTTAGAGAGAAGGGAGGAGAGAGAGGGGTTAGAGTGAAAGAGAGCGATAGAGAGTGAGGGGTAGGAGAGAGGGGTTAGAGAGAAGGGAAGGAGAGAGAGAGAGAAGGAAGGAGGAGAGAGGGTTAGAGAGAGAGAGATAGAGAGTGAGGGGTAGAGAGAAAGGAGAGAGGAGAGAAGGGGTTAGAGAGAAGGGGAGGGAGGAGAGAGAGGGAGGGGAGAGAGTGAGAAGGGGAGAGAGAGGAGAGGAGCAACAGATTTAAAATGATAAGAACTTCATATTGGAGGCGCAACAGAATCCAGAAACACTCAGAACGATTGAAGCACAAACACGATAAAACAGGAAGCAGTAAAACAAAACAAAGGCTTTAAAATGAGGGTTGAAGCTGCTTTCAGTGAGTTCTGAGGCAGCGAGGCAGTGGAAGTCAGTACTCTCTATGTGGGGCTTGTAGTTAGGGGTTGGGGTTAGGGTTGGGGTTAGGCAGCGAGGATGTGAGGCTCTGGAAGTCACACCTCTATGTGGGGCTTGTAGTTAGGGTTGGGGTTAGGGTTAGGTTAGGGTTGGGGTTGGGGTTAGGCAGTTGGGATGTGAGGCTTGGAAGTCATAGCTCTCTATGTTGGGGCTTGTAGTTAGGGTTGGGGTTGGGGTTAGGTTAGGGTTAGGGTTGGGGTTAGGCAGCGAGGATGTGAGGCTCTGGAAGTCGTTACCTCTATGTGGGCTTGTAGTTAGGGTTGGGGTTGGGGTTAGGGTTGGGGTTGGGGGGTTGAGCAGCGAGGCTGTGAGGCTCTGGAAGTCGCTACCTCTATGTGGGGCTTGTAGTTCTGGTCTTTGGGGTCATCTCGAAATGGAGGGTCTTCCTCACTGATCACAATATCCTCTTCATCCTCGCTGAATCAGCTTAAAACAAAAACACATTCGTCACTGGCACAGACAGAGACATTGACACTGACTGACAGACAGACACACTGACAGACAGACAGACTTTCACATTGACTGACAGACTGACACACTGACAGACAGACAGACTTTCACATTGACTGACAGACAGACACACTGACAGACAGACAGACTTTCACATTGACTGACAGACTGACACACTGACAGACAGACAGACTTTCACATTGACTGACAGACTGACACACTGACAGATAGACAGACACTGACTGACAGACAGACACATTGACTGACAGACACACAGACACTAACTGATAGACACACAGAGGGCTAATTCACTAGTCTCTCTCCTCCCTCCCCTTTCTCTCCCCTCTCCTCCTCCTCCTCCTTTCTCTTACCTCCCTCCTCCTCCTCCTCCTCCTTCCTTCTCTCCTCCCTCCCTTCTCTCCTCCTCCTCCCTCCCTCTCTCCTCCCTCCCTCTCCTCCTCCTCCCTGCTTTCCTCCTCCTCCTCTCTCTCTCCTCCTCCTTTCTCTCCTCCTCCTCGCTCTGCAGTGTCTCACAGTACAATGACACAATTGACCGAGCTGTTTCTAGTCTCTAAAAAGAAGAGAACAAGGGTGTCCATTCAGAGAAGCACAGAAGCCAGTCTTACCTCACAGCAGGGAGAGACTGAGCGCCCCAGAGGTACCTGCAGCACGCCAAGACAAAACCAAAGCAATTCACACCTCTTCCTTATTTTACTTAAGCGACTGTCGCAGTGCAGGAGTCACAGTATTGCACGCTGACAGCCTTCGAAAAATACATATCCCACGGTCATGTTAACTCTATGAAGCTGATGGAGGGGGTGGAATTCAATATGTTAACAAGGGAACATTATTCAGCAGCTTTCATTGGACTCTATGAAGCTGAGGGAGTTCATTCTATATAGAGGGGGTGGAATTCAATATGTTAACAAGGGAACATTATTCAGCAGCTTTCATTGGACTCTATGAAGCTGAGGGAGTTCATTCTATATAGAGGGGGTGGAATTCAATATGTTAACAAGGGAACATTATTCAGCAGCTTTCATTGGACTCTATGAAGCTGAGGGAGTTCATTCTATATAGAGGGGTGGAATTCAATATGTTAACAAGGGAACATTATTCAGCAGCTTTCATTGGACTCTATGAAGCTGAGGGAGTTCATTCTATATAGAGGTGGAATTCAATATGTTAACAAGGGAACATTATTCAGCAGCTTTCATTGACTCTATGAAGCTGAGGGAGTTCATTCTATATAGAGGGGTGGAATTCAATATGTTAACAAGGGAACATTATTCAGCAGCTTTCATTGGACTCTATGAAGCTGAGGGAGTTCATTCTATATAGAGGTGGAATTCAATATGTTAACAAGGGAACATTATTCAGCAGCTCTCTCTCTGTCTCTGTCTCTGTCTCTGTCTCTGTCTCTGTCTCTGTCTCTGTCTCTGTCTCTGTCTCTGTCTCTCTCACCCCATACTCCTTCTGTTCAGTGTCTGGCCTGCCTTGCAGATCAGTGGTCCCGGGCCCCGCTGACTTTGTGCCCTCGAGTTCTCCTCGTAGGGGCCGCTGCGGGGCGGAGACTATCGCCTTCGGGACCTGGTGGGCGGGATTTTGGTCATGGTCCTGCCGGACAACAGAGGTGTCTCCGTCCAAAACGAAACGCAAACTGGCTGTTAATAAAATGTGCAGTTTAATATCACTAGACTAGACTGGACTGGAATTACATTGTAACTGCAGTTTAATATCACTAGACTAGACTGGACTGGAATTACATTGTAACTGCAGTTTAATATCACTAGACTGGACTGGACTGGAATTACATTGTAACTGCAGTTTAATATCACTAGACTAGACTGGACTGGAATTACATTGTAACTGCAGTTTAATATCACTAGACTGGACTGGAATTACATTGTAACTGCAGTTTAATATCACTAGACTGGACTGGAATTACATTGTAACTGCAGTTTAATATCACTAGACTAGACTGGACTGGAATTACATTGTAACTGCAGTTTAATATCACTAGACTAGACTGGACTGGAATTACATTGTAACTGCAGTTTAATATCACTAGACTGGACTGGAATTACATTGTAACTGCAGTTTAATATCACTAGACTGGACTGGAATTACATTGTAACTGCAGTTTAATATCACTAGACTAGACTGGACTGGAATTACATTGTAACTGCAGTTTAATATCACTAGACTAGACTGGACTGGAATTACATTGTAACTGCAGTTTAATATCACTAGACTGGACTGGAATTACATTGTAACTGCAGTTTAATATCACTAGACTGACTGGACTGGAATTACATTGTAACTGCAGTTTAATATCACTAGACTGGACTGGAATTACATTGTAACTGCAGTTTAATATCACTAGACTGGACTGGACTGGAATTACATTGTAACTGCAGTTTAATATCACTAGACTGGACTGGACTGGAATTACATTGTAACTGCAGTTTAATATCACTAGACTGGACTGGACTGGAATTACATTGTAACTGCAGTTTAATATCACTAGACTGGACTGGACTGGAATTACATTGTAACTGCAGTTTAATATCACTAGACTGGACTGGAATTACATTGTAACTGCAGTTTAATATCACTAGACTGGACTGGACTGGAATTACATTGTAACTGCAGTTTAATATCACTAGACTGGACTGGAATTACATTGTAACTGCAGTTTAATATCACTAGACTGACTGACTGGAATTACATTGTAACTGCAGTTTAATATCACTAGACTGGACTGGACTGGAATTACATTGTAACTGCAGTTTAATATCACTAGACTAGACTGGACTGGAATTACATTGTAACTGCAGTTTAATATCACTAGACTGGACTGGACTGGAATTACATTGTAACTGCAGTTTAATATCACTAGACTGACTGGACTGGAATTACATTGTAACTGCAGTTTAATATCACTAGACTGGACTGGAATTACATTGTAACTGCAGTTTAATATCACTAGACTAGACTGGACTGGAATTACATTGTAACTGCAGTTTAATATCACTAGACTAGACTGGACTGGAATTACATTGTAACTGCAGTTTAATATCACTAGACTAGACTGGACTGGAATTACATTGCAGGGCTGGTAATCAGACTCCCATCCCACAGCAGTGTCAAGCCAGTCCAGGTTTTCCTACCAGCTTGATCAGCCCCAGTGTGTCTAGCTAACAAGCTCAGGTGTGTCTGATTATTAAACTCCTAGTGAAACCAGGACTGGATCACTCTGCTGTGCAGGGAGTCTCATTCCCAGCCCTGTAGCGTTTGAGAGCTGAATTTTTTTTCTCAATTTGTGACATCTTACCTTTTCTGCAGAATTCTTTGTGTCTTCAGAACTATAAGACAAAGAGAAAAATAAAGACTTTGAAAAAATATTTATTTTCTACTTGACCCCCAAAAAAATCCTTTAAAAAAAAAAAAAAATCCTTTAATAATAGACTAATAAAATACATACTGATGTACGTCTATTGAAATAATATCCAATTTAACCCACGATGTGCCACTGTCCTCATATGAAGGACAGGCTATTTCCTAATTTTTTTGGCGCACCATCTCCCTGTTACTGAAATCCTCTCAATTCTATTGTTAGGATAACTTACTCTAAGTGGAATCTAAAATATAAACTTTTATATAACACAGCTCTTCAATTTTCATTTATTTGGTTTTGTGGATTTCATTAAATTTGAGATACACGGCCGCTGTAGTGATCCAGTAATGGGGTTACTAAATAAAGTACCCCCAGGGGGGTCAAAATTTGGGTTCCAAACCCCTCGCCCTTCTCCCTGGATGAGAGAGGAGTCCGTGCAGAGTTTGGCTGCGCTGGTTCCTGCAGGGTCCGAATGCAGAACGATACAGAGAGAGAGAGAGACAAACTATATTCTTAATATATTCAGATTAAGAACGGGCCACGCAATTATTTACAGTAATACATGTATTTATTTTAACCACAGTATTAATTGCCATAATGACTCCTTGTAAATAATTCAACACAAAGCTAATTGTCACTGGCAGGGGCTGTATGCGGGTACAGATTATATGCCTGCACGTTTAAACAGCAAGGAACAGCAGGGCGTTACGTCATCAGCTACATGATGAACGACGTCACAAAGACGTTAGATTTAAAGAGAAATGAATGTGCGGTTACCATGGCGTCAAAAAGCTTATAAATAAATACCTCGAGTGTTTGTGTTTTCAAACACACTTTCCTTGACAAAGGCGTGCTAAACACACCGGAACTGTGGGAAGTTAAAACTTATACACACACATATATATATATATATATATATATATATATATATATATATATATATATATATATATATATATATGAAAAAGTGTCATTATATACATATATAAGGGCAGCTGGCTCTTTGAGCTAATATATATATATATAGATATATATTTTTATTATTATTAACAAGGTAATATTATTATATACGTCCAATGTTTTGATTCAAACACAGGCTCCCTTCAGAAAGATATGTACAAAATATCGAAACGTTTGGCAGCTAGCTCTTATATATATATAAGATAGATAGCTAGATAGATTCACACAAACACACACGTATTTAATATATTACAGTTATGATTATTTCCTAATGTACATTTGTAATAGCTTGCACGATTAATAACGACACTGCAATTGTAAATAAACAAATGGAACGCTAATTCTGAATGATAGATAGAGATAGATAGATAGATAGATAGATAGATAGAGAGATAGAGAGATAGACAGATAGATAGGATATGCAAACACAGTGTATTGATAGATAGATAGATAGATAGATAGAAATACAAACACAGTGTATTGATAGATAGATAGATAGATAGATAGATAGAAATACAAACACAGTGTATAGATAGATAGATAGATACAGATAGACAGATAGATAGACAGATAGATAGAGATAGATACAGATAGACAGATAGAAAGGTAACGATGCTTACTCTACGGTTAGGCCGCTGTCATCCTCCGCATCCTCCGCGCTTTCTCCCCGGGCGCCGGCGTTCCTCCTGCGGCGCGGATATTCCGCTTTCCTCCGGCGGGCAGCGGCGGCCGCGGCAGGGCCGTCTCCTACCACTGCAGCCGCTGATTGGAGTCCGCTGGCCGGGGAGGCGCGGCTCTTACTCTCCCAGAGCCGCGGCCCGTCCGCTCCCGCAGTACTCTCCCCGAACCGGGCCGGCCGTGCGGCTGCGTTTGCCCGCCGGGGCTCCGGACCTCCGAGGCCGACAGGGCCGCCGCGGTCAAGGTTCGGCCTGCGGTCCGGTCCCGGAGCACTCTCCCCGGGGCGGCGGGGCTGAGAGCTACCGCGGAGGTCACGGTTGCATCTCCGCACGCTGCTGCTGCTGCTGCTGCCGCCGCTTCTTCGTGGTTCGGCGGCGGCTGGGGCGGAGTTGGCGGCTCGGTCTTCTCGCCGCTGGTGCCTCCATCCCGGTTCGGCTCCGGTTCCATAACCGCCCGCCTCGGACTGCGTTAAAAACTGCCCCAAAAGCGAGCTGCTGGACGGGCGGGTTTGGGGATCCGATGATACTGGGCCTTTTTAAAAAAATAAAATAAATAAAATAGATATATTTTAATCTATCTTATTAAATTGCATTTTATTCAAATTGCTTATTGGAAAAAAGACCCTCAAAATCCAGATTTCTTCATCCTTAAAGATACAGGATCAAACAATTTTGTTTTTTCGTCGATTCTCGAAAGCGGGCCGCGCTTCTTTGCGTCGCTTCTCCTTTAAGAGAGAGAAAAAAAAAGAAAGACTCAAGCACGCAATTTTTTTTTTTTTTTTAAATAATAAAACAAAATGGAAGGATTTCTCGCCGCGCCGCTTTGCCTGAGATGGGCGCGGCGAAGGGAGTTGTAGTCCTGAGCGCCTGTTATCCATCATAGGAAACAGTGCTGACCCTACGTTGAAAAACTACAATTCCCATCACCGCTCACGTCCAGAAAAAAAAACACGTGGGCAAAGGATGCTGGGAGTTGGAGTTTCCCGAATGCGTAACGCTGTCGAACGCGGCGTCTGCACGTTTTTGCCAGCCATGCGCAAACGCGGGCGGTCAAACATAAAGCACTTTCTAATAGATCTAATTAATTAACAGGATAAGCTTAACTCACAGTATATCATGATTACAATAATCGATCAAACAGACACGAAGAGCGTCCAAATTCAGCTAATTAGTTAAAATATGATTCTGTTTTCTGTACCGAGATTCTGAATAAATAGCCAATGTCTGTTTTCAGCATTATGTTAAAGTTCAGTCTCCATGCCTCAAGCCTGTCCTGGACTGGAGGAGCCCCTTTCTCGTAGGGGGTGAGGGACAGAGGGAGGGAGGGAGGGAGCAGTTCAGTTCCCGTGCCTCAATCCTGCCCTGGACTGGAGGGAGCCCTTCTCTCGTAGGGGGTGAGGGATGGAGGGAGGGAGCAGTTCAGTCTCCGTGCCTCAAGCCTGATCTGGACTGGAGGAGCCCCTTCTCGTAGGGGGTGAGGATGGAGGGAGGGAGCAGTTCAGTCTCCGTGCCTCAAGCCTGATCTGGACTGGAGGGAGCCCCTTTCGTAGGGGGGTGAGGGACGGAGGGAGGGAGCAGTTCAGTCTCCGTGCCTCAAGCCTGCCCTGGACTGGAGGGAGCCCCTTTCTCGTAGGGGGTGAGGGATGGAGGGAGGGAGCAGTTCAGTCTCCGTGCCTCAAGCCTGATCTGGACTGGAGGGAGCCCCTTTCTCGTAGGGGGTGAGGGACGGAGGGAGGGAGCAGTTCAGTCTCCGTGCCTCAAGCCTGCCCTGGACTGGAGGGAGCCCCTTTCTCGTGGGGGGTGAGGGACGGAGGGAGGGAGCAGTTCAGTCTCCGTGCCTCAAGCCTGCCCTGGACTGGAGGGAGCCCCTTTCTCGTAGGGGGTGAGGGAGGGAGGGAGCAGTTCAGTCTCCGTGCCTCAAGCCTGCCCTGGACTGGAGGGAGCACCCTTTCTCGTAGGGGGTGAGGGAGGGAGCAGTTCAGTCTCCGTGCCTCAAGCCTGCCCTGGACTGGAGGGAGCCCTTTCTCGTAGGGGGTGAGGGAGGAGCAGTTCAGTCTCCATGCCTCAAGCCTGCCCTGGACTGGAGGGAGCCCCTTCGTAGGGAGGGGAGGAGGGAGGGAGGAGTTCAGTCTCCGTGCCTCAAGCCTGCCCTGGACTGGAGGGAGCCTTTCTCGTAGGGGTGAGCCTCCCATGAAATATATTCAGACCATTAACACACACTGTAATAAAATAAGTATAAATACTTGTTTCCACCAGATGGCGCTCTAATATTACTCAATTCAGTCGCCTCCTTTAATCAGCACCACTGTAAAACGGATAGCGCCAATTCAAAAGTGACGTCATCATGACGTTAACCGATGTCACTGTCAAAGACATTATACTACAGTCGTGGGACGCCAGAGAGTTACCGCCCTCTGGTGGACACAAAACAGACCTGCAAGCGCCTGTAAACACAATAGAGATTTATTCCAAACGTGCTTGTATTTTCATACCTACTGATTCTAAAACAAAAAAATAAAAACAAAAAACAAAGAAACAAAAATTAAGATAACAAGTCGTGTAAAAACACACAATCTGGTTCAGTCGTGAAACATTATTATTATTTATTTCTTAGCAGACGCCTTTATCCAAGGCGACTTACAGAGACTAGGGTGTGTGAACTATGCATCAGCTGCAGAGTCACTTACAACTACGTCTCACCCGAAAGACGGAGCACAAGGAGGTTAAGTGACTTGCTCAGGGTCACACAATGAGTCAGTGGCTGAGGTGGGATTTGAACCGGGGACTTCCTGGTTACAAGCCCTTTTCTTTAACCACTGGACCACACAGCCTCTAATGTACCTTAGATTGAGGTACATTAGATAATCTTAATACTGAATGCAAGGGGGTAACCTGAACCCAACAAGCACAAAATTCACAAGTAGAGGAGAGCTTGAAGCAAATACGAGAGCTGCTGTAAATCCAGGCAAGCACATGAGGTCTGGAAAAAAATACTAAATATACAGTATATATAATCAGACCTTATCCAGTTATTACAAGGTATCACATTACAGATAATAACAGGTACAGAATACAATGAAATCAGTTTATATATATATATGATCGCAGGTGTTATTAAAATCCTCTCTGTGTTTTAATTCACTTTGTCTCCCAGTCTGTTTTCCAAGCGAGTCGGATCAAACTTCCTTGTTTAATGTCATATTCCTCAATCTTCTTGTGTTCCTCCAAGACTATAACGTCTAAAAACAAAATAAATGTTAATAACAACAATAATAATAATAATAATAATAATAATAATAATAATAATAATAATAATAATAATAATGCATGCACACACACACACACACACACGCACGCACACACAGTAAATAGCGTGACTCTGCATAATAACATTGCAATGCTGTCTAGGCATGCTTGTATTTACTCAGCATGTGTTATGCAAACACACAGCAATTAGAGACTCAATATAAAGGGTTTGCCATCGCTGTATATTACCTGAGTTCGGACAGGGGTCTCGGAGGAACCTGTAAAAGAAAAGGGGAGAAAGGAGATGTTACATATGTTATGATACGCACTCCCTGACTGTGTGACTCCCCTGCACACCACGCGGCCGTGCCTTTACCAGGGGAGACCCTCGGGGACCCCTGCGCTCCCCTGACTGTGTGACTCCCCCTGCACACCACGCGGCCGTGCCTTTACCAGGGGAGACCCTCGGGGACCCCTGCGCTCCCCTGACTGTGTGACTCCCCCTGCACACCACGCGGCCGTGCCTTTACCAGGGGAGACCCTCGGGGACCCCTGCGCTCCCCTGACTGTGTGACTCCCCCTGCACACCACGCGGCCGTGCCTTTACCAGGGGAGACCCTCGGGGACCCCTGCGCTCCCCTGACTGTGTGACTCCCCCTGCACACCACGCGGCCGTGCCTTTACCAGGGAGACCCTCGGGGACCCCTGCGCTCCCCTGACTGTGTGACTCCCCCTGCACACCAGCGGCCGTGCCTTTACCAGGGAGACCCTCGGGGACCCCTGCGCTCCCAGAATTCAATTAACATTAGAGGCTAATGACGGTTTAACT
>JAGXEW010000490.1:35000-100385 GCA_030684275.1 Acipenser oxyrinchus oxyrinchus
TAGTGAAACCAGGACTGGATCACACTGCTGTGCAGCGGAGTCTGATTCCCATCCCTTTAACACACCTCTCTGTGCTTTACAATGCTTCCCTATGCTTTACCAGACCTCTCTGTGCTTTACAATGCTTCCCTATGCGTTACCAGACCTCCCTGTGCTTTACAATGCTTCCCTATGCTTTACCAGACCTCTCTGTGCTTTACAATGCTTCCCTATGCTTTACCAGACCTCTCTGTGCTTTACAATGCTTCCCTATGCTTTACCAGACCTCTCTGTGCTTTACAATGCTTCCCTATGCTTTACCAGACCTCTCTGTGCTTTACAATGTTTACCTATGCTTCCCCGTGCTTTCACTGTGCTTTATCGCACTCTGTACTTTGTGTCAGTTTGATAAAGGCTGTACCATTTGAGGCTTAAACAGCATGCTACTGATTAAAGATACGACTCTTACTTTCTTTAGTGATAAAACAAGATAACCATAAACTTTACCGGGAATCAGCAGGTATAAAGGTGAAAGGACACTTTGAATAAATCTCAATATTGTGCCTCTCTGTGCTTTACAATGCTTCCCTATGCTTTACCACACCTCTCTGTGCTTTACAATGCTTCCCTATGCTTTACCAGACCTCTCTGTGCTTTACAATGCTTCCCTATGCTTTACCAGACCTCTCTGTGCTTTACAATGCTTCCCTATGCTTTACCAGACCTCTCTGTGCTTTACAATGCTTCCCTATGCTTTACCAGACCTCTCTGTGCTTTACAATGCTTCCCTATGCTTTACCAGACCTCTCTGTGCTTTACAATGCTTCCCTATGCTTTACCAGACCTCTCTGTGCTTTACAATGCTTCCCTATGCTTTACCAGACCTCTCTGTGCTTTACAATGCTTCCCTATGCTTTACCAGACCTCTCTGTGCTTTACAATGCTTCCCTATGCTTTACCAGACCTCTCTGTGCTTTACAATGCTTCCCTATGCTTTACCAGACCTCTCTGTGCTTTACAATGCTTCCCTATGCTTTCCCAGACCTCTCTGTGCTTTACAATGCTTCCCTATGCTTTACCAGACCTCTCTGTGCTTTACAATGCTTA
The DNA here is from genome assembly GCA_030684275.1 of Acipenser oxyrinchus oxyrinchus. Lineage (NCBI taxonomy): Eukaryota > Metazoa > Chordata > Actinopteri > Acipenseriformes > Acipenseridae > Acipenser > Acipenser oxyrinchus. Next base: position 36,087 of record JAGXEW010000490.1, read on the forward strand.
CCTATGCTTTACCAGACCTCTCTGTGCTTTACAATGCTTACCTATGCTTTCCCGTGCTTTATCGCACTCTGCTATGTTTGTACTTTGTGTCAGTTTGATAAAGGCTGTACCATTTGAGGCTTAAACAGCAGGCTAATGATTAAAGATACGACTCTTACCTTCTTTAGTTATAAAACAAGATAACCATAAACTTTACCGGGCATTAGCAGGTATAAAGGTGAAAAGACACTTTGAATGAATCTCAATATTGTAGTAGGGCTCCCCAAACCCGCCCGTGTGTGTGTGTCAGCTGGTTTTCATTCCAGCTGAGCTCTCGATACTGAACTAGATCAGTGAACTGATATATTCGCTTAATTTTAATTGTTTAAACAGTTGAAGATTTCAACTTAACTAGAAATATGTTATACATGACTGGAATCTGCAACATTTTACAGCTCAGAGCAATTACAAAGGTCTCGTTAAGCTCATTATCAGTTCAGTTAAGGGTTTAGTGAAGTTATTGAGAGCTCATTTGGAATGAAAGCCAACAGACAGGGGGGTCCCCCTAGGACTGGGGTCGGGAGCCCCTGCTTTAAGGTACAAGGGACATGCGCGGAAAAGCACATGCGAGTTTAGCTAATCGATGTAACTTGATTTATTAGGATCACTTTTTGTTTAATAGTTGTACCGGTACTTCACCAGTACAGAAAGTAGATGAACCCTGCACAGTAAGACCTTGTTTTAAGTGCATCTCCTAATAAAGGCCACGTGTTTACTGTAAACGCAATATTAACCTTAAAAATAAAAAATAAAAACAGAAATACAAAGACTGGTATGTTAAAGCTAACACCCTCTTCACGCGATCGTCGCAATTTGAAAATTCGGAATGACCACCACGTGGTTTAAATGCGCATTAATTAATCTTAATATATAAAGCAGAAAGTCTGTCTGTCTGTTGTCTGTCTTCTCTTTCATTCAGGGGGAGGTCGAGGTCTGTGCTTGTAGCCCAAATTTGGAACCCCCCCCCCCCGTCCCCGGGTACTTTATTTGGTAACCCCCTATCGCTGTATCACTACAGCAACAGTGTATCTCATATTAAAGAAACCCACAAAACCAAAATCGAAAGGGGTCCGAGTGCATTGAACAACACCCAAGATCGATAATTTATAGGAAACCATAAGGCTGCCGTTCCCCGATTTTCAGCTCGTATACAATAATACAGGTAACGCTACGTGCCAGTCGTTGTATGCATATTTCTACTGAAGCAAGTTTTATTGTTGTCTTAATCTGCCGTCGCTTTACGGGAAGGGAAGCAAAGGACATTTGATTGATCTCTGAACACTGTAATCTCGCCTCTCCTGTTGTATAGACCCCGCGGCGGGCACAGGTGCGCGCAGTCATCGTCGTGTTCATCCAGAGAGCAGGAGAGATCCAGTGAAACGCGAACAACGAGCCGGCGGACATGGAGACTTCAAACCTGGTACAATTTAAAAAAAAGAATGAAACGATCGCTACTAATAGAGACGGCATTGACTCTCTTATAGTCAGAGGTGAAACTAATTATATTTTGTTCTTATAGACCGGATCGACTTGATAACAACGCGCAGCTATGGACAAAAGTGTTTGCATCAGCCAGAAATGAGACAGAATTTAAAAATAATAATAATAAATAATAATAATACGATATGAACATAATTTATTTATTTAACATCATGTAATCAAAAGAAACTGCAGAATGATATCGCAAAAAAAAAGTCTGTACCGCAATCCGTAATAGTGGTACAGTAAGTATTTCATGATAGATTGTGAAATGTCACATTTTTCTGTCTAAGTCTGTGGAAAACTACAAAGCGGTGGTCTGTAATTCAAAGCTTTGCTTATGGGATAAACATTCAGGTTTTGAACAGGAGTTCAGGTTTTGAACTAATCCGGTGAACAGGAGCGGCGACAATGCTGTTGTTAAGAATGATAGTTTTGTTGTTAGAGTGTGTTTGAAAAAACAAACGCAACATCTGTAATTGTCTGCCTGTGTGTGTCTCTCTGTCTGTGTATCTGTGTGTGTGTGTGTCTATCTATGCATCTGTGTCTGACTGTCTGTCTGGCTCTCTCTGTCTAATGAAAGCTGCTGAATAATGTTCCCTTGTTAACATATTGAATTCCACCCCCTCTATACAGAATGAACTCCCTCAGCTTCATAGAGTCCAATGAAAGCTGCTGAATAATGTTCCCTTGTTAACATATTGAATTCCTCCCCCTCTATATAGAATGAACTCCCTCAGCTTCATAGAGTCCAATGAAAGCTGCTGAATAATGTTCCCTTGTTAACATATTGAATTCCACCCCCTCTATATAGAATGAACTCCCTCAGCTTCATAGAGTCCAATGAAAGCTGCTGAATAATGTTCCCTTGTTAACATATTGAATTCCACCCCTCTATATAGAATGAACTCCCTCAGCTTCATAGAGTCCAATGAAAGCTGCTGAATAATGTTCCCTTGTTAACATATTGAATTCCACACCTCTATATAGAATGAACTCCCTCAGCTTCATAGAGTCCAATGAAAGCTGCTGAATAATGTTCCCTTGTTAACATATTGAATTCCACCCCTCTATATAGAATGAACTCCCTCAGCTTCATAGAGTCCAATGAAAGCTGCTGAATAATGTTCCCTTGTTAACATATTGAATTCCACCCCTCTATATAGAATGAACTCCCTCAGCTTCATAGAGTCCAATGAAAGCTGCTGAATAATGTTCCTTGTTACAGAACGAAGAGGATGAATGCTTCAGTGAAACAGGATCCCCAGCAAAGGAGGACAGGACAGAGAGTCGGCCCCAGGTAGAGTACTAATTAAACCAGACTGCAGCACGGCGAGCCTCGGTGCAGGCCCACCGAGAGGGCGGGGAGGATGGGGAAATTTCCTCGGGGCCCAATTGTTACAAGATAATGTGATATTTATGCGAATTAATGCTTGATTATGTCAAGGAACATTTTAGCATTGCGAACGCGCTGTGAAAGTGCTCTACGGGCTCCAGAAATGGCTCCACTGTTTACTAACTCCGCCCACTTGTGACATCATTTTCCTAGCCTTCTTTATATAGTCCTAGCCGTGCAGCGGCCCTACGCACGCACACGTCACACTTCACACCTTCCAACAATATATATATATTTCGTTGTCATGAAACACGGTCAGCACTGTTTAGCAGAAGCTATTGAGAATATCACCTAGATTCTGTAGATTTGGGGGTCGTGTCTGTCTGTCCGTGGATCTGTCCGTCTGCCGTGTGTCACGGAAAATTATTATTTATTTATTTCTTAGCAGACGCCCTTATCCAGGGCGACTTACAATCGTAAGCAAATACATTTCAAGTGTTACAGTACAAGTAATAATACAATAAGAGCAAGATAAATACAATGACTAGTTCAAGCAAGTACAAGTGTGACAAAATACAATTCAATAATACAGCAGATAAAAGTGACAGTGATAGTTACATCAAGATATGATTAAGTACCAAAAACTACAGTTTAAACACTTGGCAGATTACAGTACTCTGAAGTACAGGATTAAATGCAGTAAAATAGGGGGCAGATAAGAGCAAGTAAAGCACATTTAAGGAAGGGTGAAAGTGTCCCAGGGGAAGAACAGAGGAGTTCTACTGGTGCTTTCTGAAGAGGTGAGTCTTGAGGAGGCGCTGGAAGGTGGTCAGGGACTGGGCAGTCCTGACATCTGTAGGAAGGTCATTCCATCACTGCGGGGCGAGGGTGGAGAAGGAGCGGGCTCTGGAGGCAGGGGAGCGTAGAGGAGGTAGAGCCAGTCTTCTAGTGCAGGAGGAGCGGAGAGGTCGAGTGGGGGTGTAGGGAGAGATGAGGGTCTGGAGGTAGCTGGGTGCAGTCTGGTCAAGGCATCTGTAGGCTAGTACAAGAGTCTTGAACTGGATGCGAGCGGTGATCGGGAGCCAGTGGAGTGAGCGGAGTAGTGGAGTTGCGTGGGAGAAGCGAGGCAGAGAGAACACCAGGCGGGCAGCGGAGTTCTGGATGAGCTGGAGCGGACGGGTGGCGGACGCCGGGAGGCCAGCCAGGAGGGAGAAAATGATTTCTGTTGTAGTGAGAGTGGCCCTGGGCACGAGTATTAACTTATTAGTGGAAAACTGTGCGTTCTGCAACTACGTGTATTTTAAACATAAAAAGGTTTGGGTTAATGCATTGCAAAAAAACCAAAAAGTTTTATTAAGCCCCCCAACATGTTGTGAAGTTCTGACAAGCCTTTGAGTGGCTCATACAGTCTGGATTGCTGTTTAAATGGGACAGAACCCCGGGAGACGGCTCTTCCCAATGCTGTTCCTGTCGTTTAACTGGGACGTCACTTCGTTTAATTGGGATCCAGTATTTTCAAATGATGAACGGAGATCGTTTTTCAGAGCAAGACCGGTGCGCGCAACGCAGCGCAGCACAGCGATGCGATTACGCATACGACTTGCGTAAATTGCGTAAACCGCGTTAGAACTCTTGAAGAAGGTTTTGTTGGTTTTGTCTATAGGGTGTTAAATCTCCCATGCGGGTCCGGTTGTTCAGTGGGAAGAGTCACAGCATAGAGGTGAGTCCGGATGACTCCGTGCGCCGCGTTAAAGAAGACATCGGCAGAGAAGTCAACCAGAATCCGGACACGCTGCAGCTGGTGTACGACGGTAAAATAAAACACACACGCACGCACGCACACACACACACGCACGCACTACACACACACACACTGAAACACACACACTCACACTCACACACACACACTAACACACACACAATGACACTCACAGACATGCACACACACGCACAGGCAGACGCACACACGCACACTGACACTGACACACACACAGACACACACTCTCTCACTCACACAGAGACACACACACACACAGATAGACACACACACGCAGATACACACACACACACACTGACACACACACACAGATACACACACACAAAGAGATACACAGACACAGACGCACTGACACACACAGACACACTCACACACACAGATACACACACACAAAGAGATACACAGACACACACACACAGACACACTGACACACACACGCAGATACACACACAAAGAGATACAGACACACTGACACACACACACACACAAACTGACACACACACGCAGATACACACACACAAAGAGATACACGGACACACACACACTGAGACACACTGACACACACACACACACACACACACACTCCTGGGAGGACGGACTTTGTCAAGGGAAAGCGTTTGTGAAAGCAAACAGCAAAGGTGCTTCTAGACTTGTGATGCCATGATATCAAATAATATGTAAAGACGGTATAATATATAAACAGTGATTGCCAACGTCTTTAAACGGATTATAAATGGAAGTTTTGATAACAGGTTCCACAGCTCCTTTCCATGCAGTGTGTGTGTGTGTGTGTGTTTTCTGTAGGTTCATACCTTGAGAACGGGAAGAAAATGAAGGATTGTGGGATTACGACAGAGAAACCTCTCACACTCATCCGGGTAAGGAAAGCTTTCTGCTGTCCTTTACAAAGGTACTACCACGCGTTCATGTCAGTTGAACACGTGGTAGTTCCTTTGTTTTAATTATTATTATTTTTTTAAGATTTTGACCACTTTTTTAAACTTTTAAATTGCATTTCCTGCCTCAAGATGGCTTCCCATGTACCCGCATGGACCTCTCAGAACTACATTTCCCATCATCCTCCTGCTCACATATGGATCTACCATGGAGCAGGAGGATGATGGGAAATGCAGTTCCGAGAGGCCAGATGTGAGCAGGAGGATGATGGGAAATGTAGTTCTGAGAGGTCCATGCGGGCCCATGTGAAGCCATCTTGGGGCAGGGAATGCAATTTAAAAGTTTAAAAAGTGGTCAAAATGTAAAAAAAAATAATAATTAAAACAATACACACACCTTAAGCAAACAGTTGTAGCAACACATGGGAACATGTAACACAATAAAATAAAAAGGTCCTTATGTACCCTTGAAGTTTAAAAGCCTGAAGTTTGAAAGGATTTCCACATTAAATGCATCCTAACTCTGCATAATAACATTGTAATGATGTGTAAGCACGCGTGTATTTACTCAGTAACTGCAATGCAAACACACAGTCGTTCGAGACTCTTAATGGAAAGTGTTTCCCTAGGATTCTCTGTTTGACTTCAATGTGTTTTTTTCCCCTCTATCCCAGTCTTCCTTGCTCATAAACAAACAGACAGAATTTCCGCTGTTCAGAGTCAAACTCCAATTTGACGGGAGAGATCATGAAATGGATGTGAACCCAAGACACAAGGTCGGGAAAGTCAAGCAAGAGATCTGTGAAGGGATGGGCAAAGAAGTGGAGAAGATGCTGCTTCTATTCGAAGCACCGCAAACCAAAAACTGTGAGCCTGTTTCTGAAGCAGAGTTGAACCGTCATTAGCCCCTAATGTTAATTGAATTCTGGGGATTCCACAGGGAGAGTCACACAGTCAGGGGAGCGCAGGGGTCCCCGAGGGTCTCCCCTGGTAAAGGCACGGCCCCCGTGTGGTGTGCAGAGGGGAGTCACACAGTCAGGGGAGCGCAGGGGTCCCCGAGGGTCTCCCCTGGTAAAGGCACGGCCGTGTGGTGTGCAGGAGGGGAGTCACACAGTCAGGGGAGCGCAGGGGTCCCCCGAGGGTCTCCCCTGGTAAAGGCACGGCCTCGTGGTGTGCAGAGGGGGAGTCACACAGTCAGGGGAGCGCAGGGGTCCCCGAGGGTCTCCCCTGGTAAAGGCACGGCCGCGTGGTGTGCAGGAGGGGAGTCACACAGTCAGGGAAGCGCAGGGGTCCCCGAGTGTCTCCCCTGGTAAAGGCACGGCCGTGGTGTGCAGGGGGAGTCACACAGTCAGGGGAGCGCAGGGGTCCCCGAGGGTCTCCCTGGTAAAGGCACGGCCGCGTGGTGTGCAGGGGGAGTCACACAGTCAGGGGCGCAGGGGTCCCCGAGGGTCTCTCCTGGTAAAGGCACGGCCGCGTGGTGTGCAGAGGGGAGTCACACAGTCAGGGGAGTGCAGGGGTCCCTGAGGGTCTCCCTGGTAAAGGCACGGCAGCGTGGTGTGCAGGAGGAGTCACACAGTCAGGGGCGCAGGGGTCCCCGAGGGTCTCCCCTGGTAAAGGCACCGCATGGTGTGCAGAGGAGTCACACAGTCAGGGGCGCAGGGGTCCCCGAGGGTCTCCCCTGGTAAAGGCACGCAGCGTGGTGTGCAGGAGAGTCACACAGTCAGGGAAGCGCAGGGGTCCCCGAGTGTCTCCCCTGGTAAAGGCACGGCGTGTGGTGTGCAGGGGGAGTCACACAGTCAGGGGAGCGCAGGGGTCCCCGAGGGTCTCCCCTGGTAAAGGCACGGCCGCGTGGTGTGCAGGGGGGGAGTCACACAGTCAGGGGAGCGCAGGGGTCCCCGAAGGTCTCCCCTGGTAAAGGCACGGCCGCGTGGTATGCAGGGGGGAGTCACACAGTCAGGGGAGCGCAGGGGTCCCCCGAGGGTCTCCCCTGGTAAAGGCATGGCCGTGTGGTGTGCAGGGGGGAGTCACACAGTCAGGGGAGTGCGTATCATAACATACAGTACTGTGCAAAAGTTTTAGACAGGTGTGAAAAAATGCTGTAAAGTAAGAATGCTTTCAAAAATAGACATGTTAATAGATTATATTTATCAATTACCTAAATGCAAAGTGAGTCAACAGAAGAAAAATCTAAATCAAATCCATATTTGGTGTGACCACCCTTTGCCTTCAAAACAGCATCAAGCATCAATTCTTCTAGGTACACTTGCACACAGTTTTGAAGGAACTTCGGCAGGTAGGTTGGCCCAAACATCTTGGAGAACTAACCACAGTTCTTCTGTGGATTTAGGCAGCCTCAGTTGCTTCTCTCTCTTCATGTAATCCCAGACAGACTCGATGATGTTGAGATCAGGGCTCTGTGGGGGCCATACCATCACTTCCAGGACTCCTTGTTCTTCTTTCGCTGAAGATAGTTCTTAATGACTTTCGCTATATGTTTGGGGTCGTTGTCATGCTGCAGAATAAATTTGGGGCCAATCAGATGCCTCCCTGATGGTATTGCATGATGGATAAGTATCTGCCTGTACTTCTCAGCATTGAGGAGACCATCAATTCTGTCCAAATCCCCAACTCCATTTGCAGAAATGCAGCCCCAAACTTGCAAGGAACCTCCACCATGCTTCACTGTTGCCTGCAGACACTCATTCGTGCACGCTCTCCAGCCCTTCGGCGAACAAACTGCCTTCTGCTACAGCCAAATATTTCAAATTTTGACTCATCAGTCCAGAGCACCTGCTGCCATTTTTCTGCACCCCAGTTCCTGTGTTTTCGTGCATAGTTGAGTCGCTTGGCCTTGTTTCCACGTCGGAGGTATGGCTTTTTGGTCGCAAGTCTTCCATGAAGGCCACTTCTGACCAGACTTCTCCGGACAGTAGATGGGTGTACCAGGGTCCCACTGTTTTCTGCCAGTTCTGCGCTGATGGCACTGCTGGACATCTTCCGATTGCGAAGGGAAGTAAGCATGATGTGTCTTTCATCTGCTGCAGTAAGTTTCCTTGGCCGACCACTGTGTCTACGGTCCTCAACGTTGCCCGTTTCTTTGTGCTTCTTCAAAAGAGCTTGGACAGCACATCTGGAAACCCCTGTCTGCCTTGAAATTTCTGCCAGGGAGAGACCTTGCTGATGCAGTATAACTACCTTGTGTCTTGTTGCTGTGCTCAGTCTTGCCATGGTGTATGACTTTTGACAGTAAACTGTCTTCAGCAACCTCACCTTGTTAGCTGAGTTTGGCTGTTCCTCACCCAGTTTTATTCCTCCTACACAGCTGTTTCTGTTTCAGTTAATGATTGTGTTTCAACCTACATATTGAATTGATGATCATTAGCACCTGTTTGGTATAATTGTTTGATCATACACCTGACTATATGCCTACAAAATCCCTGACTTTGTGCAAGTGTACCTAGAAGAATTGATGCTGTTTTAAAGGCAAAGGGTGGTCACACCAAATATGGATTTGATTTAGATTTTTCTTCTGTTCACTCACTTTGCATTTAGTTAATTGATAAATATAATCTATTAACATGTCTATTTTTGAAAGCATTCTTACTTTACAGCATTTTTTCACACCTGCCTAAAACTTTTGCACAGTACTGTATGTAACATCTCCTTTCTCCCCTTTTTCTTTAACAGGTTCCTCCGGAGACCCCTGTCCGAACTCAGGTAATATACATCGATGGCAAACACTTTATATTGAGTCTCTAACTGCTGTGTGTTTGCATAGCACATGCTGAGTAAATACAAGCATGCCTAGACAGCATTGCAATGTTATTATTATGCAGAGTCACGATGCAATTAACTCTAGCCCCCATCCTTTTGTAATACACATATCCTGAAAAAAAAGATTTTTACTTCTGTTAAGACATACAGATATTCCCAGCGTCCTGTGTTTGAGGACAGCTCCGGTTAGACTCGGTGTTCCTGTAATCATAGTGGTGAAATTTCACACCGGCTCTGAAGCTCTCAGCACAAAGAAAACGGAGCCACTTTCTCATCACTGGGGAGAAAGGATCATTTTAGACTTCCGTTTCTTATTTCATATCTAGGCATCGTGAAAGCATTTTACTGCATTTAATCCTGTACTTCAGAGCACTGTAATCTGCCATGTGTTTAATCTGTAGTATTTTGTATTTAATCCTATCCTGATGTAACTATCACTGACCCTGTTATCTGCTGTATTATTGAATCGTATTTTGTCACACTTGTACTTGCTTGAACCAAAGTCATTGTATTTATCTTGCTCTTAATTGTATTATTATTTGCACTGTGATTCTTGAAATGTATTTGCTTACGATTGTAATTCGCCCTGGATAAGGGCGTCTGCTAAGAAATAAATAATAATAATAATAATAATAATAATAATAATAATAATAATAATAATAATAATTTGCAGAATGAATAACAGTCCTGTTGAGGCTAAGCTTGTGTGGTTAACAAAACCATCGATACAGTTCAAGAGAAAATTTAAAACGCCCAAAAAATAAAACATGCCCAGCAGCCCGTCCCTCAAGTGAGGACACAGGCACTTAATGGGTTAATGATATGGAGTGTAATAAATGAATCCGCTAAGCCGTCTGGTTGGACGAAAGTGTGTGCTACATATGGCAGGTGTCTATTTTTATTATTAATCTAACATGTCTGCTGACGCGTTTTTGTTTTTTAGACGTTATCGTCCTGGAGGAAAGCAAGAAGATTGAGGAATATGACATTAAACAAGGAAGTTTGATCCGACTCGTTTGGCAAGCAGACTGGGAGACAAAGTGAATTAAAAACACAGAGAGGATTTTAATATCGCCCGCGATCATATATATGATTTCATTGTATTCTGTAACTGTCAGTATCTGTAATGTGATACCTTGTAATAACTGGATAAAGATGTCTGCTAATAAATGGATATATATCTCTTAATATATAAAGAAGATAGTTTGTCTCTCTCTCTCTCTGTTTCTTTCTGCATTCGGACCCTGCAGGAGCCAGCGCAGCCAAACTCTGCACAGACTCCTCTCTCATCCAGGGAGAAGGTCCAGGGCTGTGATTCGAGACAAAATTTTGACCCCCCGGGAGTACTTTATTTAGTAACACCCCCCCCATCGCTGTATCATTACAGTAGCCGTGTATCTCAAATTAAAGAAAACCACAAAACCAAAATAGAAAGGGGTCCGAGCGCATTGAGCGACACCCAGGATAGATAACTTATAGGAAACCATAAGGCTGAAGTTCACCGATTTGTCATGCATGAAATATTGAAATAATTTATTTCCCCGGGCAACACAGAGTAGTTAATAATAGCAGTGTGGAGTAGAGGTTAGGGCTCTGGACTCTTGACCGGAGGGTCGTGGGTTCAATCCCAGGTGGGGGACACTGCTGCTGTACCCTTGAGCAAGGTACTTTACCTAGCTTGCTCCAGTAAAAACCCAACTGTATAAATGGGGAATTGCATGTAAAAATAATGTGATATCTTGTAACAATTGTAAGTCGCCCTGGATAAGGGCGTCTGCTAAGAAATAAATATATATAATATAGTATTTTAGTATTTTTGTTTCCAGACCTCATGTGCTTGCCTGGATTTACAGCAGCTCTCGTATTTGCTTCATGCTCTCCTCTGCTTGTAGATTTTGTGCTTGTTGGGTTCAGGTCGCTCCCTTGCATTCAGTATTAAGATCATCTAATGTACCCCAATCCAATCTCTTCAAAGACCACTATACAGGAAACTACTGTTATTACTGTTATTATTAAAACAAACAAACAAACTAAACACTTGTCTGCAATATCCTTTATTTTATTAAGATTTGTATTTTAGAAATACATTTGATAAGGGATGTACACGTCGACACACACAAACACACACACGCTATCACAGGACATTAAGCAGCGAATTTAGTTTTAAAAACCGTTAGATTTACCATTGATATGAACATTGTACACAGCTGGATAATTTTGCAGTTTACCAGACCTCTCTGTGCTTTACAATGCTTCCCTATGCTTTACCAGACCTCTCTGTGCTTTACAATGCTTCCCTATGCTTTACCAGACCTCTCTGTGCTTTACAATGCTTCCCTATGCTTTACCAGACCTCTCTGTGCTTTACAATGCTTCCCTATGCTTTACCAGACCTCTCTGTGCTTTACAATGCTTCCCTATGCTTTACCAGACCTCTCTGTGCTTTACAATGCTTCCCTATGCTTTACCACACCTCTCTGTGCTTTACAATGCTTCCCTATGCTTTACCAGACCTCTCTGTGCTTTACAATGCTTCCCTATGCTTTACCAGACCTCTCTGAGCTTTACGATGCCCACCTTTGCCTCCTCGTGTTTATACCAGCGGCCGAGCGACTAATCTGATGAACAGGAGTGACGAATCTGCTGTCTTTAAATAAAGAGCGCTTATATCGTGACAGAACATTCAGTTCATGAAAACAGGAAAGTGTTTTGTATATAGACTTTGTTTTTGTTCAAACATTTTTTTTTTCTTCATACGAGTTCATCATCGTTTTGCAAACTGATATAATTCTCGTCTGTCATAAAAAAAACAACCTTATTTGCATTTCCACGTCCCCTGCACTATCGCATTAAATAGGAGTTCTGCCGTTTCAGCGAGGATGGCTTGTGGTTTTTGTAGCGTTGGATCAGGTTGACTTGACTCCCTCTTCGGATCCCACAGTCCTGGATCCTCTTCTCATCCTCCAGGATGCAACCTTCGATCAAAACACACGAACACGCGCACTCAATATATATCACTGCACGTCAAAATAATCGCAGCTAAAGAAATACAGTTCAAACTAGACTGATCCCAGAGCTTAAAGGAACAAGCTGTGAGGATTGAGAGAGTTTAATCTATCGAGTAAGAATCAAAGGGAGGAGAGGAGTTACTATGAGCTTGATCAGCCCCAGTGTGTCTAGCTAACAAGCTCAGGTGTGTCTTATTATTAAACTCCTAGTGAAACCAGGACTGGATCACACTGCTGTGCAGCGGGAGTCTTGTTCCCAGCCCTGCATTGTAACTGCAGTTTAATATCACTAGACTGGACTGGAATTACATTGTAACTGCAGTTTAATATCACTAGACTAGACTGGACTGGAATTACATTGTAACTGCAGTTTAATATCACTAGACTCGACTGGACTGGAATTACATTGTAACTGCAGTTTAATATCACAAGACTAGACTGGAGTTTCACCCAGTCCAGGTTTTTCTACCAGCTTGATCAGCCCCCAGTGTGTCTAGGTAACAAGCTCAGGTGTGTCTTATTATTAAACTCATAGCAAAACCAGGACTGGATCACACTGTACGCTGGTGTAACAGGGGAGATGTTTTACCATCAAAGACCATCATCAAGTCCTCAGGTTTCCTCTCAATCTGCTTGCTCATTATTGTGGTCACGTTGAACACAGTGTCTGTTGTGTCGATATCCATCGGGCGACTTTTACCATCAAACGTCCGGATGGTCACTTGAATCTGGAACACAAAATAAAACAAGGATTGATCTTCTAGAACTCTTTAGAAGAGCAAAAACAAAGAAATACAGATTTATGGAATTATTTGTCAAATTTCAAAACTGCAACAGAAACAACAGGGATGGAAATCAGCAGTTACAATGTAATTCCAGTCCAGTCTAGTGATATTAAACTGCAGTTACAATGTAATTCCAGTCCAGTCCAGTCTAGTGATATTAAACTGCAGTTACAATGTAATTCCAGTCCAGTCTAGTCTAGTGATATTAAACTGCAGTTACAATGTAATTCCAGTCCAGTCTAGTCTAGTGATATTAAACTGCAGTTACAATGTAATTCCAGTCCAGTCTAGTGATATTAAACTGCAGCTACAAAGTAATTCCAGTCCAGTCTAGTCTAGTGATATTAAACTGCAGTTACAATGTAATTCCAGTCCAGTCTAGTGATATTAAACTGCAGCTACAATGTAATTCCAGTCCAGTCCAGTCTAGTGATATTAAACTGCAGTTACAATGTAATTCCAGTCCATTCTAGTGATATTAAACTGCAGTTACAATGTAATTCCAGTCCATTCTAGTGATATTAAACTGCAGTTACAATGCAGGGATGGGAATGAGACTCCCTCTGCACAGCAGTGTGATCCAGTCCTGGTTTCACTGTGAGTTTAATAATAAGACACACCTGAGCTTGTTAGCTTGACACACTGGGGCTGATCAAGCTGGTAGTAAAACCTGGACTGGGTGAGACTGCTGTGCAATAGGAGTCTGATTCCCAGCCCTGGAAACAGCCTAGGAGAATGGTGCAGAACACACACACACACACTATATAGAAAACATCTTTGTAGAAATTGAAAAGCGACTTACCACCACACTTGTGTCTGTAGAAGTCATCTCAAATCGCTTTCAATCCTGCTGGTACAGCGGCAGTGAAGAGAGGGAGACAAAGTGGAATAGCGGGTAGCTGGAGTTAATATAGACCGCTTTAACGTTCCAAACCCCGCCCTTCTCTCACCCGCCCCTCCCACTCTCACTTCTCTCTCTTCTCTTCTCCCTAGCCCCTCCCACTCTTCCCTCCTCCCGCGGTCTAGCCCCTCCCACTCCTCATTCGCTCTGTTTTCTAAATTAAGGGATTTCCCTCTTAATTTTTTCTGTTGCTTTGGGCCGTCAGATCTCCGTAGCTATGGAAACGCAAAAGTACCCAACATTCCCCAGCTTTTACTTTGTGTGTGCGTGTTTGATGCACATTTTTGATTACTTTCTGTCTGTTTTTTTTTAATTAACACGTATAATTTTAATGCCAAGGCTGGATTTTGTAATCTGGGTATTCATTCGAAATCAAAACGCACCCCCTCCCTCCTCCTCAGACCCCGCGACCCTTTTCATGAATGCTCTGGTACCACACCTATGTTATTATAAAGACTCCGTTTCTTGGAAACTGTTGAAACAAAACGCGCTTTCACTTTCCAGATTACTCAAACGCGGATAAGTCATACGGAAGCTCTAATCGATCGCAGCTGTACAGAACATCTTCAAAACAAACTAAGAAAAAGCCCTGTGTGGATTTCTCTGGGGTTCCCTGAATCAGTCCCCACATTTGTATTGCAGATAAAACAGCAAGGGTTTGAGCCCCAGAACATACAAGCATTAAGCCATTTTACACCCCCTTTGTAAAAGTTTACCACAGCAGTTTTGCACAGTGTGTTCACAGTTCCCCTCGAGTTTCCCTCACGTTTATAATATTTATCATTGCTTACCATCATTTCCAGTGTTTTTCAGTATGCTTTACAGGGCTGGTAATCAGACCCCTATTGCACAGCAGTGTCACCCAGTCCAGGTTTTACTACCAGCTTGATCAGCCCCAGTGTGTCTAGCTAACAAGCTCAGGTGTGTCTTATTATTAAACTCCTAGTGAAACCAGGACTGGATCACACTGCTTTTAACGTATTTGAGGATACAGGCTGCTTTGTAATGTTTTGTAACGTTACCTGTGGTTTTACAGTGGGAAACTTTATAAGGATTAGTGTACCATTTTTTAAATATGCTTTACCAGACCTCTCTGTGCTTTACAATGCTTCCATATGCTTTACCAGACCTCTCTGTGCTTTACAATGCTTCCCTATGCTTTACCAGACCTCTCTGTGCTTTACAATGCTTCCCTATGCTTTACCAGACCTCTCTGTGCTTTACAATGCTTCCCTATGCTTTACCAGACCTCTCTGTGCTTTACAATGCTTCCCTGTGCTTTACCAGACCTCTCTGTGCTTTACAATGCTTCCCTATGCTTTACCAGACCTCTCTGTGCTTTACAATGCTTCCCTATGCTTTACCAGACCTCTCTGTGCTTTACAATGCTTCCCTATGCTTTACCAGACCTCTCTGTGCTTTACAATGCTTCCCTATGCTTTACCAGACCTCTCTGTGCTTTACAATGCTTCCCTATTTAATTAAACCGGGTCCTCTCCTCGGTTGCCTTCTCGTTTCTCTTGTAAGGTTATTTGATACCGTGCTGTGAGATTATGAAAAGCAGCTGTCGCGGGCTGGTGTGTTTTTTTTTCGAAGATAGAAATGTCGGGTCGTTTCAGACACAGACAGGCGGCGAACGCAGCCGGCAAAATCGAAGAGAACGTCAACGAGAGAATTCTATCGGAATGTCACGCGCTGTACGCCGACCCCAAGAACGGTGAGACACGAATACTGCCGGTACCGCTACTAACAATAATGGCAGGTTGAATCGCTGTGAAGCAATGCAAACTGCACGCAAACTAACCGAAAGCTGTCGTGGATGCAAATCGGCCCTGCATGACTCTCCCGGAGGGAGGCTCGCCTATTTTATCATGACATTTGAGAGCCCTGATGCACACTGCATAGGCTACACTTAGAAACACGCGATCCGTCGTTTCTGAGTTGTTATGATTATCGCACCGGCCTGAGATAAAAGTTTCCCACAATAAAAGCACAGCAAAGTGTGATAAAGCACAGTGAAAGCATGGTAAAGCATCGGGAAGCATTGTAAAGCACAGAGAGGTCTGGTAAAGCATCGGGAAGCATTGTAAAGCACAGAGAGGTCTGGTAAAGCATAGGAAGCATTGTAAAGCACAGAGGTCTGGTAAAGCATAGAAAGCATTATAAAGCACAGAGTGGTGTGGTAAAGCATAGGGAAGCATTGTAAAGCACAGAGAGGTCTGGTAAAGCATAGGAAGCATTGTAAAGCACAGAGAGGTCTGGTAAAGCATAGGAAGCATGGTAAAGCACAGGGAGGTCTTGTAAAGCATAGGGAAGCATTGTAAAGGGAGGGGCCAGTGATCATGTTAATAAAGCTAATAAGAGGTGAGAGAATGGATTTTAAAGATGGTCAGCGCTCCTTTAAAGGGAGGGGCCAGTGATCGTGTTAATAAAGCTAATCAGAGGTGAGAGAATGGATTTTAAAGATGGTCAGCGCTCCTTTAAAGGGAGTCCAGTGACAGTATTTCTCATGTATATACTGGGTAAGCGAATAGCCTGCACTAGTCTGTATTGAACTCCTTTCCCTCCGCTGTCTGTGTCTCTATCAGGGCTGGTGAAAGCAGCTGCAGCTCTGGGGCTCCCCCTGCTGGCTCCTCGGAAGAAGATCAGCGTCATGTTGATGGGGAATCACTCAGCGGGGAAGAGCTCCTTCATTAACTGGTGAGCCAGCGATGCAGGGCTATATACGGAGCAATACCATACCTGCTTTACCACACCTCTCTGTGCTTTACAATGCTTCCCTATGCTTTACCAGACCTCTCTGTGCTTTACAATGCTTCCCTATGCTTTACCACACCTCTCTGTGCTTTACAATGCTTCCCTATGCTTTACCAGACCTCTCTGTGCTTTACAATGCTTCCCTATGCTTTACCAGACCTCTCTGTGCTTTACAATGCTTCCCTATGCTTTACCAGACCTCTCTGTGCTTTACAATGCTTCCCTATGCTTTACCAGACCTCTCTGTGCTTTACAATGCTTCCCTATGCTTTACCAGACCTCTCTGTGCTTTACAATGCTTCCCTATGCTTTACCAGACCTCTCTGTGCTTTACAATGCTTCCCTATGCGTTACCAGACCTCTCTGTGCTTTACAATGCTTCCCTATGCTTTACCAGACCTCTCTGTGCTTTACAATGTTTCCCTGTGCTTTATTACGCTTTGCTGTGCTTTTACTGTAGGACACTTTTATAAGGTTTTTACTTGGGTCTTGTGAGTGACTCCACTGGTCTTATTCAGCCTGCTGTCTGTCTGTCTCTCTCTCTCTCTCTCTCTCTCTCTCTCTCTCTCTCTCTCTCTCTCTCTCTCTCTCTCTCTCTCTCTCTCTGTCTGTAGGTACGTGGGCGAGCATATTCAGCGGACGGGGGTTGCCATAGAAACACAGGGCTTCACGTTTGTGACGAGCGGGCGAAGGAGAGAGTCGCTGACGGTGAGACACGTCATAGTATAACATCACATGTCTGAAATCAACCAATCTCAGTGCAGTATTTACCAGAATTCTAGTAATTCTGTATACAGACGTATATTACAGTGCATTCAAAACGAGTGGACTATATATATCCGGTATATATATATATATATATATATATATATATATATATATATATATAATATAATTAAGTTAAATTAATCCCTGTTTCAGCCCCGTGAATTTATTAAACTAATTTTAAAAACGTGTGAATAATAATAATAATAATAATAATAATAATAATAATAATAATAATAATAATAATAATTGAATTTACTCACTCTGGTTCCAGGGGAACGCAACGTTGCATCTCTACCAACACTTTCAAAAACTAGAAGAGATCACAGGTAAGGAAAAATAAAACAGAATAATATATATATATATATATATATATATATATATATATATATATATATATATATATATATACGCACAGCCGTCCACCTTAGGACCGTTCCCTGTCCTTTGTCAGTCTATCTGATTGAGATCAGTCTATTAAATGGGACGTTATCAAACTCATCCCATAGCAATAGGCTAATATGTACCTACTAGCCTCCTAACCCCTAAATCTACCCCTACCCCTAAACCTAATCTCTACCCCTAACCCTAATTTCAACCCCTAACCCTAATCTCAACACCGAAACCTAACTGTGTTACTATTAAAGGAATTTTTACTATTATGTCAACAGCGCTTGTTTAGCGCCCTCTAGCGGCTACTGCATTAAAGCGCTTGATCAGGACCGACTCCTGTTGTGGGAGGCTGGTAGGTCCATACTGGCCCATTCCTATGGGATGATTTTTCCTTGATAAAGTCCCATTGAATCGACTGATCTCAATCAGATCGGGTGCAGGCATCGCTCTATCCGAGAAAGGAGAGAGAGAGAGAAAAACAAAAAACAAAAACGAACTACACATTTTCTGTGCACCCGATTCACAAGAGCAGGACTGAAATTCTGAGAGCCGATCACATAGCCTCTCACGTGAATTCTCCGTCTAATATAACTCGCTGTGATCCTAGCTTGTTGCCTCCTGGTTCATATTGTATTCTAGCAGTGTTATTATTATCAGCACTGTCTGTAAACCGCACTGTGTTTAAATATGAAGCTTGCATTGTAACCCTGTGCTGTGACTCCTGTGTGAGTCGCCTGGGATAAAGCAGGGGTCTGCCGAATAATAATAATAATAATAATAATAATAATAATAATAATAATAATAATAATAATAATATTAATTGAAAGGGTATATGAAAATATGAGGACTTAGAAGAGAAGTGAAACTGTTTTAGAGTCTTAAGTTGGTTTGTGAAGATTATTTATTGAACTGCTGTCTCAGTTGATGCTCCGTCCCACAGCAGCGATATGAAGCGGGCTTATCTGTACATACAAACCCTGGAAGTTCAAAGCCTTTAGTCAGCGCGCTGTATCGGGGCTGTACCTTATCATTGCTGTCCAGGTGTGTCGGACTACCTGTCTACGGAGATCTCCACTTCCAGAGAGAGGAGCTTCGGGCTGGTCACCTTCATCGACACGCCGGGGCTGGTAGACGGAGACATGAAGTATGAATTCGACGTGGAGAGAGCCCTGCTCTGGCTGGGTGAGTAACCTGAGTCCGATGCACCGCTCCTTACAAAGGAGACGCGGGTGTTGAGTTAGCGTCCCGGTAACGGTTATGCTGGCTGTATAGAAGGAATGCTGATGTGGTTTTGATTTTGAATCTGATATCGACTGTGTGGTCTCTGATATGACAGCTGTGTTACTGACTGGTACAGCTGTGCCCATCACCTTATAGAACGAACTCCCTCAGATTCATAGAGTCCAATGAAAGCTGCTGAATAATGTTCCTTTGTTAACATATTGAATTCCACCCCCTCTATATAGAATGAACTCCCTCAGCTTCATAGAGTCCAATGAAAGCTGCTGAATAATGCTCCCTTGTTAACATATTGAATTCCACTCCCTCTATATAGAATGAACTCCCTCAGCTTCATAGAGTCCAATGAAAGCTGCTGAATAATGTTCCCTTGTTAACATATTGAATTCCACCCCTCTATATAGAATGAACTCCCTCAGCTTCATAGAGTCCAATGAAAGCTGCTGAATAATGTTCCCTTGTTAACAAATCGAATTACACACCCAGCGCTTTGTAGTTTTCCATACACTTAAAAACACTAGAAAATCTGTAATTAAATACTACTGTAGTGACTGCTGGTATAAACTTTTTATTTTTTTTGCAATATCATGTTGTAGTTTCTTTAATTACATGATGTTAAATAAAAGATCGAAATTATGTTTATACATTTAAAAAAAAAAATCTTAATTCTGTCTCAATCCTAAAATTCTAAATGAGGATAAACTTTTGACCAGAGCTGTGCGGTTTCTGATATTGACAGTAATGTCTCTCATATTTATGGTAGGGTCTCTGACATTAACTATGGTCTCTAATAAGGATTATGATCTCTGATATTAACTGTACGATCTCTGATATTGATTATGAAAAATCTCACATCGACTGCGCATGGATTTCAAGACGCTGTTTTTGACTGTGTGGGTCCCGCGCCCCCTCTCTCGCCCCTCAGGTGATCAAGTGGACCTGGTGTTTGTGTTCTTTGACCCGATGGGTCAGGCGCTGTGTAAACGTACCCTGAATATCGTGGAGCGACTGAGTGAGGAGAACGGAGAGAAGATGAGGTTCTACCTGAGCAAAGCAGATGAAGCCGGGGATGAGAGCGACAGGCAGGTGAAGATTCCATACTGAACGATCCTCAACCAATCCGATGAGAAACGATCCAGCTTTCTCAGGGTCTTCAGTGTAAATTCAATGGCAAACGTTTCCACTAGAAGTCTTTCTCAGGGTCTTCAGTGTAAATTCAATGGCAAACGTTTCCACTAGAAGTCTTTCTCAGCGTCTTCAGTGTGAATTCAATGGCAAACGTTTCCACTAGAAGTCTCTCTCAGCGTCTTCAGTGTAAATTCAATGGCAAACGTTTCCACTAGAAGTCTTTCTCAGCGTCTTCAGTGTAAATTCAATGGCAAACGTTTCCACTAGAAGTCTTTCTCAGTGTCTTCAATGTAAATTCAATGACAAACGTTTCCACTAGAAGTCTTTCTCAGTGTCTTCAGTGTAAATTCAATGACAAACGTTTCTGCTAGAAGTCTTTCTCAGTGTCTTGTTTTGAAATCAACACATTAATGAATTGATTTATTTAATACCAGCACACCCCTAGTATTGAGTCGTGTGTAGTTTTAATAACTCTAACTTGTGTGTGTGTATGCCTCTCTGTGTGTATGTATGTCTGTGTGTGTGTGTCTGTGTGCCTCTCTGTGTGTATGTATGTCTCTGTTTGTGTCTGTCTGTGTATGTATGTATGTCTGTGTGTGTGTCTGTCTCCCTTTCTCTCTCTCTCTCTCTCTCTCTCTCTCTCTCTCTCTCTCTCTCTCTCTCACAGAGAGTCATGATGCAGATTGTGCAGGAGTTGTGTAAAAGACCAGGACTGAACAAGTGTGGCTTCGACATGCCCACGATATACATCCCGGACCCAGCGAAGGTACCGCACTGAACTGCACAGCCAGCCTGAGAGCATAGCATGGACTCTGTGTTGAACTTATATATTATAAAATCTCATTTAATACCACCAGTGTTCATGTTTCTCTATTAGATACACAGAGATGATGGTGATGATGATGATGATGATGATGATGATGATGATGATGATGATGATGATGATGATGATGATGATGATGATGATGATGATGATGATGATGATTGATTATTATTATTATTATTATTATTATTATTATTATTATTAGTAGAATTAGTATTAGTTTTAGTTTTATTATTATCATCATCATTATTATTATTATTATTATTATTATTATTATTATTATTATTATTAATAATAATAATAATAATAATAATAATAATAATAATAATAATAATAATAAAACATTCAAAATCTATCCCCTTTAAAAATCACCCTTACACAGCTGAGATTTGATCGGAGATTTCATCTGATTTGATTTTTGATTTTTGATCTGATCTGTGATTTGATCTGATTTGTGATTTGGCTGCTTCTCTGATTCGTCTCAGCCAAGCCGCTGTCTCAATCAGATTGACGGGGTGTGCTTGACGATCGAGAAGACCATCGACCAATCGGTGCAGAGCTCTCTCAATCACCTGGAGCGAGACTGTGACATCATCGCAGAGAGCGGAGCGCAGACTGAGGGAGGACAGGTGAGAGGAGCAGCCCAGCCAGCAGGGGCAGCAACTGGATCAGGAAAAAGCCCCATTAAACTTTGCAAAGACCGATGACTGTGCTTCCTCAGACTACAAAGTGTTGGTGAATGTGTTTGCTTCACTTGGGAGGGATGCTTGACCTCCCTCGGTGTTGTTGCAGTAATTCTAGAAGTGTGGATCTGTTTATAATAGGTTGTTTTTAATGTTTCTATCAAGGAATATTTCTGGACATTTACAGCAGTGTGCAAATGTATCAGAAGTATCATTTATATCCTTTACATACCCACCTCAGGGTGTGAGAATTTCAATCTCCGCTCAGTCATCAGTGATATAGAAACAACAGGCTCCTGTGTGTGAAAATGCTAGACCGCTTTGTGATTTAATCAGGCGTCTTAAACAACTTCTAAAAAAGTCTCCTGCGTTTGACCGCGTGTGGCTCCGTGTTCCTTTTCTCTGACTGTTTGAAATTAATTGCATGTGTGGCCTATTTAAGCCATCAATTCAATTAGACAATCACTAATTTCTTATTTTGACTTTTAAAAGTATCTCTTCTCTTCATCCTCTCTCTCTCAGTTATCAGGCAACACTGAACAGGAAGATATGGATTAAGCACTTCCTGTTTGGTTGCCTGGGTTACCTGCTGCCCCTGTGTTTCCTGGCCAGCTTTGTGATTGGCTGTTTCCCTGACGACAGCCTGATTGACATGGCAGGGCCTGATGTAGCACACGCCCTCCACGTTTATACCGTAAGACTGGGAACCAGGGAGTCACTCTCAGCCAATCAGAACATGCTGGCAATACAATAGCTGTGCACTAGATGGCGCTGGCTCTTCTGTAAAGACACTGTGCCTGATCTAGCCCGTGTTACACACGTCTATGGTAGTGCAGCTAGAACTGAAGAGCAGCTCCTGAACTCACAGTCAAAGCAACACAGACTGAGCAAAACAATGTAATACAGCCCAGCCCAGCACATTGCAGTTAAAGAACTACAGCTCCCAGCATCCCTCACCATTGCCGCGGGAGCAGAGGCATGCTGGGAGCTGTAGTCCTAGCCAGGGCTGTACCGATTCACAATACAATAACTATGGCAGCGCAGCTAGAACTGAAGAGCAGCTCCTGAACTCACAGTCAAAGCAACACAGTTATCTCTTATCAGAAATTAAAAATAAATAGAGTATTTGAGTAATGTAAATAATAATAATAATAATAATAATAATAATAATAATAATAATAATAATAATAATAATAATAATAGTAATAATAATAATAATATGCCATTTGTAGTAATTTAGTTGTAGTCAAAGGTACACAGAATAATAAAAAATGTAAAATAAAAAAAAATAAAAAAACAATATTTGAGTAATTACAATACATTAGGATTGATTGCAAATAGGAGGCTCACTGGTCCAGCGGTTAGAGAAAGGGGTCTCGATACCAGGGGGTTCAAATCCCAGCTCAGCCACTGTCTCCCTGTGTGTGTGTGTGACCCTGAGCAAGTCACTGAACCTGCTTGTGCTCCGTCCTTTGGATGAGACGTCAAACAAACGAGCTCCTATTGGAAGTGACTCTGCAGCAGCCACTGACTCCCTGTGTGTGTGTGACCCTGAGCAAGTCACTGAACCTCCTTGTGCTCTGTCCTTCAGGATGAGACGTCAAACAAATGAGCTCCTATTGGAAGTGACTCTGCAGCAGCCACTGACTCCCTGTGTGTGTGTGACCCTGAGCAAGTCACTGAACCTCCTTGTGCTCCGTCCTTCAGAATGAGACGTCAAACAAACGAGCTCCTATTGGAAGTGACTCTGCAGCAGCAGCAACAGCAGTTGTTGATGATGCAGAGTTCACCCCCTAGTCTCTGGAAGTCGCTTTGGATAAAAGCATCTGCTGAATGAAGGATTCATAATAATAATAATAATAATAATAATAATAATATCATGAAAAGGTAAGGTGGAAAGGTAGAATCTGAAACTGGAAGCTACAAAGCTGTGTGTGTGTGTGTCTTGCAGGAGGTTGTGTCTGTGCTGTGGGGCTGGCTGGCTCAGGACAGTTACCTTTGGGGTGTGTTCGTGATCCTGGGCTCTTCTGGGCTGTTTCTCCTATTGGCGGTTTTACAGCAGGTGAGATCTTTTGAGACGCTCCCTCAGGTCTTTCTTGTGCAGTCTCTCCGCAGTGTTTGAGTTCAGCAGGTAGTGGAGGGATGTTCTGAAAGATAACTTTTCTCTCCCCTCTCCCTCTTTCCATCCCTCCCCACTCTCCTCTTCTCTCTCTCTTCTTTCACCCTCTCCTTCCCCTTTTCCTATCTCATCTTCTACCCCTCTCTCTCTGTCCCTCTCTCTCCTGCATCCCGTTTCTCTCCCTCTCTACCCCTCCTCTCTTTCTCCTCTTCCTCTTCCTCTCCCTCTCCCTCTCTCTCAGAACTGAACCCACTCTCTCGCAGACAGAAGCGGAATCTCAGAGAAACACACGCTTACATTCAGGAGGTGGCAAAACCCAGAAAGGTACCCCGATCAACAGCATCTTCTCACTGAAGCTGAAACTAGTATTTTAACAGATGTATGACCCATTCTCACCCCTGGCTTGATTGCTGGTTGCTCTGTTTTCCTAAATGAAATATATAACTTGAAATATATCAATGAATGTTACAAAATAACCTTTAAAAAAATCAATTATGTTGCATTTTTGTGTATCTGGCTCTGCCCCTAGTGGAGGGAAGATATATAGCAGTAATCTATATACCATATATATATATATATATATATATATATATATATATATATATATATATATATATATATATATATATGACTCAAATACAGTAATATTGTACCATTATTAACCTGCAATACTCTGCCCCTAGTGGATGTAAAAGGTTCTACATAGGTATTTAGTACTGCTGTACTTCTGTCATCCACTAGGGGCAGTGTGTTGGGGGAGGGGGGCAGGTTAACGGTTCCACTCTGATGTCATTTCCTGTTTCCTTTGTCCCCAGGTGGAGTTGTATGATCTGTATCTACGTCAGTGCATATTGGATTATGACATCAGCTGAAATGTTTTCTTGTAAAAATTCAAAATTTCAAAGCTAATAAAAGGCGGTTTATTGCAAATCCACTAGAAGTCTTTCTCAGGGTCTTCAGTGTAAATTCAATGGCAAACGTTTCCGCTAGAAGTCTTTCTCAGGGTCTTCAGTGTAAATTCAATGGCAAACGTTTCCACTTGAAGTCTTTCTCAGGGTCTTCAGAGTAAATTCAATGGCAAACGTTTTTGCTAGAAGTCTTTCTCAGCGTCTTCAGTGTAAATTCAATGGCAAACGTTTCCACTAGAAGTCTTTCTCAGGGTCTTCAGAGTAAATTCAATGGCAAACGTTTCCACTAGAAGTCTTTCTCAGGGTCTTCAGTGTAAATTCAATGGCAAACGTTTCCACTAGAAGTCTTTCTCAGCGTCTTCAGTGTAAATTCAATGGCAAGCGTTTCCACTAGAAGACTTTCTCAGGGTCTTCAGTATAAATTCAATGGTTAACGTTTCCACTAGAAGTCTTTCTCAGCGTCTTCAGTGTAAATAAACCATAAGTCTGGCAAACAACCAGAAGTCTCTTAGCTACTACCTTCAAATTAGCTTCTTTAAACTCTACAGAAACTGGGTCAGCAGCAGATTCAAAGCTGTGGAACCCAAGTCAATGATTAAGAGAGAGAGAGAGAGAGAGAGAGAGCTGCTGGAAAGGGTGTCATAGGCATGTTGAACAAAGGCAGCTTCACTGCAGTAACCGAACCCGGCTTTGAGAAGCGATGTTTCTAATCTCTTATTGATCTTTCAGCTTAATTCCTTCATGAAGGGCTAGCTCCCATTACAGCTCCTATTCAAAGCCAACAGGACAGTCTGTATCCTATATTGCATCTGGCTTCTATCAAACTCACACACATAATTATATATATATTATATATATATTACATATATAACTAGTTGAAAACAACAGATTTAATCAGCGTGAAAAAGGCAACTGGTTATAATTTTGCTCGTTCAAGTAACTGAATAAACGACGTCTAGACTTAGGTCAAGAAAATAGGTCTTTATTTTAACAGCAAATACTCCATGAAACAAAACACATACTGTAGGTACATTCAAGTCTGAAAACGTCTTGCATTTCTATTCGGCTTTCTATTCCCACTGTGTCACAGTAAAGTTTCATCAAGTGCTTGATTATGAATCAGTGCAGTAAACTCATCCTCTAATATTGTCACTTTACATCTCTCTCCCAGTCCCTCCTCAGCTCTAACCACTAAGTCACTGCTTCCTCCCAGTCCCTCAGCTCTAACCACTAAGCCACACTGCCTCCCAACCTCCCAGTCCCTCCTTAGCTCTAACCAATAGAGCCATACTGCTTCCCTCCCTCCCAGTGCCTCAGCTCTAACCACTAAGACACTGCTTCCCTCCCTCCCAGTCCTTCCTCAACTCCACTACAGCCACACTGCTTCCCTCCCTCCCAGTCCCTCCTCAGCTCCACACTGCTTCCCTCCCTCCCAGTCCCTCCTCAGCTCCACTAGAGCCATGCTCCTCCTCCCTCCCAGTCCCTCCTCAGCTCCACTAGAGCCA
Source organism: Acipenser oxyrinchus oxyrinchus (assembly GCA_030684275.1). Lineage (NCBI taxonomy): Eukaryota > Metazoa > Chordata > Actinopteri > Acipenseriformes > Acipenseridae > Acipenser > Acipenser oxyrinchus. Next base: position 62,402 of record JAGXEW010000490.1, read on the forward strand.
CACTGCTTCCCTCCGTCCCTCCCAGTCCCTCCTCAGCTCCACTAGAGCCACACTGCTTCCCTCCCTCCCAGTCCCTCCTCAGATCCACTAGAGCCACACTGCTTCCCTCCCTCCCAGTCCCTCCTCAGATCCACTAGAGCCACACTGCTTCCCTCCCAGTCCCTCCTCAGCTCCACTAGAGCCACACTGCTTCTCTCCCTCCCAGTCCTTCCTCAGCTCCACTAGAGCCATACTGCTTCCCTCCCTCCCAGTCCTTCCTCAGCTCCACTAGAGCCACACTGCTTCCCTCCCTCCCAGTCCCTCCTCAGATCCACTAGAGCCACACTGCTTCCCTCCCTCCCAGTCCCTCCTCAGATCCACTAGAGCCACACTGCTTCCCTCCCAGTCCCTCCTCAGCTCCACTAGAGCCACACTGCTTCCCTCCCTCCCAGTCCTTCCTCAGCTCCACTAGAGCCACACTGCTTCCCTCCCTCCCAGTCCCTCCTCAGCTCTAACCACTAGAGCCAGCCTCCCTCCCTCCCTCCCTCCCAGTCCCTCCTCAGCTCCACCAGAGCCACACTGCCTCCCTCCCTCCCACTTACACGAACGAACGCCAAACTGGTCACATTTGCAACTCACTGCATATCAAGCAGGGTGACTATTGCAGTATTTCTCCAAGCACTACAGTACCTACAAGGTAGAGTTAAACACTCTCCTGTACAAAACGAGGGTCATGCATTTCACACCTCATTCACTCATGCAATCGCTGCCTATTCCTCCTTCGTGATTCACTTGAGTAACGAGCTCATGAAAAGATGACAAGCACAAAGCATTGCGATGAGGACCGCTGTGCAAACTTATCTGACTGCCATCAGAATGCTTTACTGCCCAAGACAGTGTTAAGAAAACTGACCTATATAATTGATACCAGTGCTTAATTTCTAATAATTAGCGGCTTCATTATTATGTCTAACGATAACGGTTAAGCTCTTAAAAAAAGTGACTTTTGACGATTTGAATCAATACAATCCTTCAAACAGAGAAATGCAATTCACAAATAATGTCTCAGTTACACGAATGCATACTGAACTTGATCAGGCTTGCCAGCGAATATACCTCAAGCACTGTTTGTTTCAATACTGTTTAATTATTAATCTAGTGGTTAGTGATTTTTTTTTTTTACTCATCGATGTCGCATTCTATTCATGGAACGCGAGAGCGTTCTGACATCATCTTCAATAAAGTCATTTTCTTTTTACTTATCGATGTCGCATCCTAAAATATATTGGTACAATACGCTGGTTATTCAATCACCAGTCCTTTTTTACAACTGTATTTCAGCTCTCTATCTATCTATCTTTCTCTCTCTCCCCCTCTCTCTATCTTATTATTATTATTATTTATTTCTTAGCAGACGCCTTTATCCAGGGTGACTTACAATTGTTACAAGATATCACATTATTTTTTACATACAATTACATTATTTTTTACACATTATGTTTTTAAATACAATTCCCCATTTATACAGTTGGGTTTTTACTGGAGCAATCTAGGTAAAGTACCTTGCTCAAGGGTACAGCAGCAGTGTCCCCCCCACCTGGGACTGAACCCACGACCCTCGGTCAAGAGTCCAGAGCCCTAACCACTACTCCACACTGCTGCCCCCCATCTTCTGCTTCCTTGTTTCTTAACCTCCATCCTCCCTCTCCCCTCTCTATCTCCTGCTCCTCTCTTAACCTCCCTCTTCCCTCCCGCCTCCCTCCTGTTTCTCCTCTTCAGCCTGGCGAAGTCCCTGACCCTCAGAGCCCAGCTGCTGATCTCCACGATCACTTTGTACCCCCTCCTCTTCTTCTGGAAGTACGGAGCCCTTCCTCCTCCCTCTCCTCCCGGCCCGGGCAGCGTAGCCCAGAGAGAGCAGCAGCTCCTTGGTGGTTTCAGCCAGGGCCTCGACCTTGGCCAGCAGGGAAAGCAGTGCATCATGGAACTTGTAGTCCCGGGAGTGAGGTCATCTTGCTGTTCTTTCAGGACCGTGCCCAGCAGTCTGTGAAGGGCAGCGAAGGCACTCGTTCTCTCTCAGCCTCTCTTCCTCGGTCAGCTCTGACCATTTCGAGGTGCCAGACACGGGGACCCCTTCTATGGAGTCCAGGTTGAGATCTTGGCTCAAGCCTTGCTTTTCTCTCTGGAAAAAAGGAGAGATAGATGCAAGCAGCCTGGTCAGGGATTGGCCTCCTGTTTGTTTGTTTGTTTTGTAAGTCAATTAAATTGGCTTCAGATGAAAGTGGATGAGCTATCGCGACCGTTTTTATAATGTCTCTAAAAACATCAACTCCTTTTTAAAATTCTAAACTTCCTTCAAAGGAATCAGAATTAGAAAGACAGCAGGCTAATTCACCAGCCTCTCATACCTGCCTTTCACTTTCCACTGGAGACCGCGGGGTGGGGAGTTGGGAGGAGGGGAGGAGGGAGTGGGGGCTAGGTGGCACAGAGACAGACAGAGACAGCAGGCTAATTCACCAGCCTCTCATACCTGCCTTTCACTTTCCACTGGAGACTGCGGGGTAGGGGGTGGGGAGAGTTGGGGCTAGGTGGCACAGAGACAGACAGAGACAGCAGGCTAATTCACCAGCCTCTCATTTCTGGCTCAGATCTGTAGCTCCTGGCTATTCATTTCAGTCCTGACTAATTAAAACGAGCAACGTTCCAAGAGGCAGAGTTTCTCCCTAAATGACCTCAGAGTTTAAAAACAGACAAAACCAGGATCTGTCGAAATGCTCAAGGACTACCTTAGCAAACGCCCTGTTTAAAACGCTAAATGTTACCAGAAACACAACTGTGGAAAAAAAAAATTATATTGTTATATTTCTTATAAAAGTTTCCCTACATTAAAATGCACAGCACAGTAATAAAGCACAGAGAGGTCTGGTAAAGCATAGGGAAGCATTGTAAAGCACAGAGAGGTCTGGTAAAGCATAGGGAAGCATTGTAAAGCACAGAGAGGTCTGGTAAAGCATAGGGAAGCATTGTAAAGCACAGAGAGGTCTGGTAAAGCATAGGAAGCATTGTAAAGCACAGAGAGGTCTGGTAAAGCATAGGGAAGCATTGTAAAGCACAGAGAGGTCTGGTAAAGCATAGGGAAGCATTGTAAAGCACAGAGAGGTGTGGTAAAGCATAGGGAAGCATTGTAAAGCACAGAGAGGTGTGGTAAAGCATAGGGAAGCATTGTAAAGCACAGAGAGGTGTGGTAAACCATATTAATAAACACACTATGGTAAACGAACCCTTATAAAAGTTTCCCACAGTAAAAGCACAGCAAAGTGTAATAAACAGGAGCCCATGCTAAACCATGCCAAATGCGTAGTTTACCAAAACCTGCTAAAATAAATAAACAAATATATAAATAAATAAACTGCGATAAAGTGTTCTAAGTGATTTTGAGGTTTATTATGAACTGTTACCAACTAACCATAACACTTTAGTAATATAGCATACATCTCCCCACAAGAACGTATTTTCCCCACAAACAACGGCACTTACGTAACTCTCTGTGATCTGCTTGGCTTCGCTGTGTATTTTTCGGGCTAACGCTTCGGCTTTTGCGTAACAGTCCGACAAAGCGAAGGAGATGTTACCCTCAATTGCATCATGACGCACGCCGGTTGCCATAGCAATGTCTGTGTTTTGGTTATTATATACTATTTGCAGAAACAAAAAAGGAGCCACAACACGCTTAAAACAAATATATACACCGGTATATAATAAACGGGCTGTTGCGGCTGAATCTCTGTGCTGGTCTCTGTGTGTTTGTGTGTGTGTGTGAGGCGGCCTCCGGTCAGCTTTTTCAGTCACGCACCAGAAGGTATTTTTGTGTAGGCGCACACACAGAGGTTGATTACTTTACTTAGAAACTTCCACCGCACGCCTCGCATTCCAGTCCCCCCACCCCCACCAATGAGGTTCAACGAGGGCGGCTCCCAAAATCTGGACTCGCGGATTCCAAACGGGAGTCTTTTTTTTTTTCAGGCCTCAGTCATTATCCCCACCACTCAGAATCACGGAGCTGGATTAAAACAAAAACAAAAAGCCCCAATACAGTGCCCCTGTCCTTATTTGAGGATACAGGCTGCTTTGTAATGTTGTGGAGTATTTTTAAACCAGAATCTAACTGTGGTTTTACAGTGGGAAACTTTTATAAGGGTTAGTTTACCATGTTTAAAAAAAAGCTTTACCAGACCTCTCTGTGCTTTACAATGCTTCCCTATGCTTTACCAGACCTCTGTGCTTTACAATGCTTCCCTATGCTTTACCAGACCTCTCTGTGCTTTACAATGCTTCCCTATGCTTTACCAGACCTCTCTGTGCTTTACAATGCTTCCCTATGCTTTACCAGACCTCTCTGTGCTTTACAATGCTTCCCTATGCTTTACCAGACCCCTCTGTGCTTTACAATGCTTCCCTATGCTTTACCAGACCTCTCTGTGCTTTACCAGACCTCTCTGTGCTTTACAATGCTTCCCTATGCTTTACCAGACCTCTCTGTGCTTTACAATGCTTCCCTATGCTTTACCAGACCTCTCTGTGCTTTACAATGCTTCCCTATGCTTTACCAGACCCCTCCGTGCTTTACAATGCTTCCCTATGCTTTACCAGACCTCTCTGTGCTTTACAATGCTTCCCTATGCTTTACCAGACCTCTCTGTGCTTTACAATGCTTCCCTATGCTTTACCACACCTCTCTGTGCTTTACAATGCTTCCCTATGCTTTACCACACCTCTCTGTGCTTTATTACACTTTGCTGTGCTTTTACTATGTGGAAACGTTTTAAGGGAGTTTCCCATTCGTTTTTGGTGGAGCTGTCAATTGATCTGAAATCCGTGGGCGCAGAACAGACAGCAGCGCTAACAGGTACCTACAGGCTGAAGGCGTTTCTGTTTAAATGTGTTTTTATCCGCCGTTGTGAAGCTGCCAATGGCAAACATAATCGCTGTGTCACTGTCTGCCTACCAGGACCAATACCAGGACTTGTCATTGCGTGTGCTGTGCTTATTATTAATAATATAAAAACGATGGCTCACGTCTAAAACTGTGATTACCTTCAATGTTATTTTACACGTAATCTTTTACGATTGTGGCACCCGTCCATCGATGCTAAATCTGAAGATACCGGAACGCAACTAAAATATAGATATTCTTAAATAAGAATTATTATTATTATTATTATTATTATTATTATTATTATTATTATTATTATTATTATTATTATTATTATTAGACGAATTCACACTGTATTTGTATACTAAACTTCTTCTATTGACGCATATTAATAAATAGACAATGCATTTATCTCATTTCAAGAAGGATTTCCAGAATCTTGCACCATGCTTTATTTTATTTAAGCCAGTCTACAGCTCTGGAGAAAAAGTTTTGCATCATCACTCTATAGAATGAACTCCCTCAGCTTCATAGAGTCCAATGAAAGCTGCTGAATAATGTTCCCTTGTTAACATATTGAATTCCACCCCCTCTATATAGAATGAACTCCCTCAGCTTCATAGAGTCCAATGAAAGCTGCTGAATAATGTTCCCTTGTTAACATATTGAATTCCACCCCCTCTATATAGAATGAACTCCCTCAGCTTCATAGAGTCCAATGAAAGCTGCTGAATAATGTTCCCTTGTTAACATATTGAATTCCACCCCTCTATATAGAATGAACTCCCTCAGCTTCATAGAGTCCAATGAAAGCTGCTGAATAATGTTCCCTTGTTAACATATTGAATTCCACCCCTCTATATAGAATGAACTCCTCAGCTTCATAGAGTCCAATGAAAGCTGCTGAATAATGTTCCCTTGTTAACATATTGAATCACACACCCAGCGCTTTGTAGTTTTCCATCTACTGACAAATTGAAATCTTTTGAAATCTAACATTAAATACTAAGGAGATTAAATACATTAAATACGAGGATTCTAAGGAGGCAGTGTGGTCCAGTGGTTAAAGTCCAGGGTTTATCACCGAAAGTCACGGGTTCAAATCCCACCTTTCATAGTTTCCACTACAAAAGGCTATATATAAAGATATTACTGTTATTTGTGTGTCAGTGGCTTCATTTTGTGATTTTTAGCAGGGTCACATCCTTACAGAGGAACAAAGTAATTTGTTAATGGCGCGTCGTTTGTACTGGAAACAGCCCTGGCTTTCATGGTATAAATCAAGCTATTGTCTGTGTGTTGAAAAGAGCAGTATTTCCATTGTGAACACAAACGCTTTCATGCAGAATCTGACTGGCGTCCCCACTGCATTCCGCACTGAATGACAATAAATGCTGCAATACTGCAGAAATATTACAATTCAGAGATCAGCACTCCTTTAAAGGGAGGAGGGGCCAGTGATCCTGTTAATAAAGCTGTGACAGTGAGTCAGTGGCTGCTGCAGAGTCACTTCCAATAGGAGCTTGTTTGTTTGACGTCTCATCCGGAGCACAAGGAGGTTCAGTGACTTGCTCAGAGTCACACACACACACACAGGGAGTCAGTGGCTGCTGCAGAGTCACTTCCAATAGGAGCTCGTTTGTTTGACGTCTCATCCGAAGGACGGAGCACAAGGAGGTTCAGTGACTTGCTCAGAGTCACACACACACACACACACACAGGGAGTCAGTGGCTGAGCCGGGTGATTTGAACCTCCTGGTATCAAGACCCCTTTTCGTTAACCACTGGACCACCAAGCCTCTTTAAAACCTCCAAGTCGTGGGAGCTCTCTCTCTCTCTCTCTCTCTCTCTCTCTCTCTCTCTCTCTCTCTCTCTCTCTCTCTCTCTCTCTCTCGGGCTATATATAAGGCTGAAGTTAATCACTTTATATTATAATTGCATAAGAAAGTTTACAAACGAGAGGAGGCCATTCGGCCCATCTTGCATCTCAGGGTTCCAATGATGTCATCATGAACCACTCTTGCTCTCTTGGCTTATGATGTCACCAGGACCCCTCGATGCAACTAGAACTAAGGCTGTAGTATTTTTTTTCGTGGTTATCACAGATATCGCGATTTCCGTGAAAATTTACCCATTGCCCCTTTGTGTAATACGTAATTTCCAGTAAAAAAGCCTATTATAGTGTAAATAAAATATTTTTTGTGATCACTTAAAAATAAATCCAGCTAACGTTTGCCTGATTGAGGCGCTGCCCGTCACGCTGCGTTCAGGAACCTGGCAGTCGGTTTAGTTTGCTTCCTTCCTGTAAATGATTGAACACACACTGCACAGAGCTGTGCGGTTTCTTTAAAATGCCTTCAATGAAAAAAGACACCGACTGCATCAAAGATAAGAAATATATTTCTACTCAAGATCGCTCTGTCCTGAGAAGGAGACATTTCCCCTGTCTGTTGTTATTTTTACATGTATTTACATTTTTTTTATTTTGTTTGACAATTCACTGCTGCTGAAAACAAAACACACATTAAAAAGTGGACAAATACAAAAAATAAATAAAAATAAAATTATGTACAATTTAGCATTTCCTGTTTTTTTTTTTTCTTTTTCAAGTAAGCATTTCAACATTTAGGAACATTCATTGCATTAAAAAAAAGATCAATTGTGAAGGTGACAACGTTATTATTATTATTATTATTATTATTATTATTATTATTATTATTATTATTATTATTATTATTATTATTATTACTTTAATAAATATTCGGCTTAAGCATTGTGAACTATCTTGAAACACAGCTCTGGTAACAATGGTGTCGAATGTGCAGATTTAAACGATGTTAATGGATCCTCTGCTCTAGACATCCACGTGGTTACAGTTGAATTTCAGCGGTAGCTGCGTCTCGATCTCTGTTGGTCAAGCTGCAGGCTTGCGTACTGAACCTCCGGTACCTGCAAATAGAAGAATTCATGTCACAGGAGCGCTGACCATCTTTAAAATCCATTCTCTCACCTCTTATTAGCTTTATTAACATGATCACTGGTCCCTCCCTTTAAAGGAGCGCTGACCATCTTTAAAATCCATTCTCTCACCTCTTATTAGCTTTATTAACATGATCACTGGCCCCTCCCTTTTAAAGGAGCACTGACCATCTTTAAAATCCATTCTCTCACCTCTTATTAGCTTTATTAACATGATCACCGGCCCCTCCCTTTAAAGGAGCGCTGACCATCTTCAAAATCCATTCTCTCACCTCTTATTAGCTTTATTAACAGCATCACTGTCTAGTCATCTACTTCTACTATTACTACTACTAAAATAATAATAATAATAATAATAATAATAATAATAATAATAATAATAATAATAATAATAATAATAATATCACTGTACCTTTGATTTTGAGCCATGCGACTCTCTCCTTCCTCTATAGTTTCCTGGGAAAGATAATTTTTGAGAAGGATGCTAAGAAGAGGCACAACAAATAATTGCAAATAATGAAGCAAGCAGAAACAGCAACAGAAAAATCACACGGAACACACAATAGCATAACACACAGGTCAGACATGACATATTAGTAACATACAGAGTAGCCCTTTAATTAGAAGCAATATACCCCTTTAAGTAAACAACAGTATCCCTTTAATTAAAAGAGAATATCCCTTTGGGTAAAATATGGCATCCCTCTAAGTAAAATATATCCCTTTAAGTAAAATGTAGTATCTCTTTATAATAGGTAGCATCGCTTTAAGTAAAAGACAGTATCCCTTTAAGTAAAAGTGAATATCTCTTCAGTTAAAGGCAGTATACCTGTAAGACGACACGCGATGAAATACCGATTAGAAAGCGGTCTTGTAAAACCGCGCTCACCCGTGTCTCTCCTCTGTCGACGCAGCGCCACCGCTAATGTAATTACACACGCTGCGAGAAGCAGGGAAACTACCGTCAAAATCACACAGACCCAAATCCAAGCGCCAGCTCCGTCTAAAACACAAAGCGACACACAGAAGAGGGATTCAAAAATAGATCCACAATGCATTTATTGTAAAGCCATATATATATATATGCAGCAGTGGTTAGGGCTCTGGACTCTTGACCGGAGGGTCGTGGGTTCAATCCCAGGTGGGGGGGACACTGCTGCTGTACCCTTGAGCAAGGTACTTTACCTAGATTGCTCCAGTAAAAACCCAACTGTATAAATGGGGAATTGCATGTAAAAATAATGTGATATCTTGTATCAATTGTAAATCGCCCTGGATAAGGGCGTCTGCTAAGAAATTAATAATATATACACACACATTTGTGAGCCTTTTAATTATGCGTTGTTTGTCGTCCGAAAAATATATATATATATATATATATATATATATATATATATATATATATATATATATATATATATATATATATACAGTATGTATCAAATCTAAAATTCTACCCCCGCGTACAGTAATGTACAAACTTCAAATTATATATAGAAAGTGATTGTCTCTCTCAATTTATACCAACCAGCCAGAGATAGTTTATTTTTTAAAATAACCTTTATTATCAAATTTGGTGAACAATCGTATAAAACATTACATTCATAGAAAAAATTATAATCAAGTCTTAAAACATTGCTATTTTTTATTACATTAATAAATAAATAAATAAATAAATAAATAAATAAATAAATAGATAGATAGAAATGCAAACACAATAGATAGATAGATAGATAGATAGATAGATAGATAGATAGATAGATAGATAGATAGATAGATAGATAGATTACCTGTGTTCCTCTTCTGGACAGTTCTGCTGATTCGGACCCCGGCCTCTGTCTCCGCCACGCAGGTACACGGGGCTCCGCGGCTCCACACATCAGCGGCGACCGAAATCTGGTTCCTGAGGAAAAAGGAATGAGACCCGTCGGACTCGGAGGAGTTCAGAGAGCCGGAGTCGCTCAGTCCCGGGTCGACGCGGCCGGAGATGTTCCAGTAGAGGCGGGTCTGAGCGGAGACGGGCCCGTAGAGCAAACACACGAGAGCGGCGGAGGCGCTGGAGTCCGAGTCGGACTGGGAGAGGAGAACCATTGAAGCGGGGGCGAGAGAGCGCTCTGTGAGAGAGAGAGTGGAGGGGGAGAGGCGCGGTGACAACTTGTGAATACGTGACAGTAAAGTAAAGCAAGCGTTTAAATTGTATAAATATATAGAGATTTATCTATCTATCTATCTATCTATCTATCTATCTATCTATCTATCTATCTATCTATATCTATATATATATATATATATATATATATATATATATATATATATATATATATATATATATATATATATATATATATATATATGTCAGGAAACAAAAGGAACTTATTGTGAACTTATTTTCAAAATAGGCACTTTGGAGCCATTTGGAATGAACATTCTATTCTGAGGTCATCATCATCATCATCATCATCATCATCATCATCATCATCATCAACATTCTGGAATTGTGTTTAAAAGACTACTTTTTTTATCAACTTCTTAAAACACTGTTTTTTTGTATTCAGCCGATGAAGGACTTTTAGTCCGAAACGTCCTGATAATTGATTTGTAATCAATTATTCTACCTTTTTAAGTACCTGAAATATATAAGAATTATATAATAATTATATAATTCTCTGAATTCAACGACCAAACCGTCGTGTAACGATAGATTTTAGAAAGCGACGTCCTACCAGGAAGAAAACGTCAAGCTGTCGGGAAAGTGTTGAATTCCAATTGCGACTGTGTAATTCATAATTCATTTCAATTACAGAGTTATTGTGAAGTGTAGCAGAACCTTGGAATTATATACAGCTCTATATACATGTGTATCTACATATCTATCACAACGCCCCATTGCTTCTGTAGTCATGAATTGCTGTGCGTATATGACATCAAATTAGTGAAAATAGGCAAATTAGAAAAAATTATCTAATTTAATGGATGACTTTAATAGGCCACACGTGCAATTAGTTTCAAACAGTCAGAGAAAAGGAACACGGAGCCACACGCGGTCAAACGCAGGAGACTTTTAAGAAGCTGTTTAAGACGCCTGATTCATTAAAAGCAGATTACTGTGAGGAGATTGAAATTCTCAGTTTTCATGCAGTAGTAAAGGAAATAAATGACAAATCTTGAGGTGTTTTAAATACTCCTAAATATTTTTGATAATTCAAATACATTCATAGGGTTACCAGACGTCCCGGGAAAGCTAGGATTGGCTTCAATCAATCAATCAATTTTTATTTTATATAGCGCCTTTCATAGCGGACCACCATCACAAAGCGCTTTACAAGATGCAGTAACAACAAGAAAATCCATAATACTTTAAATACAGAGAAATGTATAAAACATTAAATACAGTACAAAGATAAATAAATAAAAAGCAGGATGCATTATACACAATACACGTGTCAGTGCTAATGTCGTGTCCCGGTCGGAAACAGTACATTTCTTAAATCGATCTGGTTTTTTTTATTTTGTATTCGCATTTATTTTTGAAGTACAAACCTGTATCAGCGTGATCGGCAAGTCAACAGCCGAGTCGTTCATTAGGCTGTGTGTCAGCGCCATTCAAAACTAAAATTTTAGGGGTTATCGCTGTAATAATTCAGATTCAGTCTGACTTTCTGGATCCTGTGTAGTTTTATTATATATATATATATATATATATATATATATATATATATATATATATATATATATATATATATATATATATATATATATATATATATATATATATATATATATTAGATACATTAGATTGAGACAATAAAAAATAAAAAAATATATATATATATATATATATATATATATATATATATATATATATATATATATATATATATATATATATATATATATAATTTATGACTTTTATGTAATCAAAGAAATTACAAAAGGATAGGAAGCCATAGTACTACTGTAGTATTTTATGTTAGATTTTTTCTATATGTCAGTTTGTCGTTAAGTATATGGAAATATGGAAATGTAATTCAATATGTTAATGTAACATTATTCAGCAGCTTTCATTCGACTTTATGAAGCATCATTTGTTAATTTTATAGGGTGAAGCAAAACTTCTGGCCATAGCTTTATATATATATATATATATATATATATATATATATATATATATATATATATATATATATACACACACTACATTTAATTTTAAATTATGATTGTTTGTTAGTTATAGGCCTATACTTATTTTAACGGCTTCAGAGTTACTACAGCTTCAATGAGATTAAGATATAAATTAATATATATATGTGGAGTAGTGGTTAGGACTCTTGCCTGGAGGGTCGTGGGTTCAATCCCAGGTGGGGGACACTGCTGCTGTACCCTTGAGCAAGGTACTTTACCTAGATTGCTCCAGTAAAACCCAACTGTATAAATGGGGAATTGTATGTAAAAATAATGTGATATCTTGTAACAATTGTAAGTCGCCCTGGATAAGGGTGTCTGCTAAGAAATAAATAAATAAATAATATATATATATATATATATATATATATATATATATATATATATATATATATATATATATATATATATGCAGCGCTCAGGAAGGGCGGCGTCTGGAAGATAGCAGATCCTCCAGCTGGGAGGAGGAGGAGGTGGAGGAGAAGAAGAAAGAAAAAGAAGAAAAAGAAGAAAAGAAAAAGGATAGATTAGTAGGAATAATAATAATAATAATAATAATAATAATAATAATAATAATAATAATAATAATAATAATAATAATTATAAATAAGAAATCAAATTACAAAAACGGTGCATCTCACAAAACTGCAATTGCCGTACGCCACGATAAAACTTAATTTCGTAAACGTATTTTCATATACCGTCTCCATAACTAACATTTGAAATCGTTTAAAAAGTTTAATGAAAAACGCGTCGTAAAATGTAATTGTTTAAATCGATGCCTCGAACTTTTTTTTTTAACACTGGTAAAAATGAATAAAAGAGAGTTCATTACCTTTGAAGATGAGAGTTAGGACGATCACAGTGGCCAGCATGTTACAAGACCTGAGAGAGAAGCAAGGAGGGGATATGCAGTGATGTGATGTCAAAGCCTCGTCTCACAGCCCTGTGCTGTCTCGCTGTCTCACTGCAGCCTGTTGTCTGTGGTTAGAAACTGCAAGACATTACATAGGTCAAAATTGATGTCAGAGGATGTGTCAGGAAATAGAGAAAACTATATATATATCATTTGAAAAAGGAAAACTGCCTTGTGTGTGTGACAGAATCACCTATTATTATTATTTATTTATTAGCAGACGCCCTTACCCAGGGCGACTTACAATTGTTACAAGATATCACATTATCTTTACATACAATTACCCATTTATACAGTTGGGTTTTTACTGGAGCAATTTAGGTAAAGTACCTTGCTCAAGGGTACAGCAGCAGTGTCCCCCACCTGGGATTGAACCCACGACCCTCCGGTCAAGAGTCCAGAGCCCTAACCACTACTCCACACTGCTGGCCTACAAATTAAAAAGGAAATTAATCAACAGCTCAACACTTTACAAAAAAATGAACATGGCATGAATGGAGTAAATAGACTCCACACCGAGATGCCTGAGGGTTTAAATCGACAGGAATAGCAGATTGGTACATCATTAACTACGTAGTCAATGACATCACAACAAGCACGTTCGTAGATTTCAATAGAAATAAGTGAGTGTGGTTGCCATGGCATCACAAGCCTTGAAGCAGATCCACTGTTTGTTTTCAAACACGCTTTCCCTTCAGAAAGGCGTATTAAACACAGAGAAACGTTGGGAAGAGACACGCACGCACACACACACGCACGCACACACACACACGCACACATTTCAACCTGATCAACACTGTAAACTCGAATCCCTTTCCTATATCAAACAAAGGCTGCCACAATCCATTTCTTTGCCCGTGTTAATTTGAGCAGGTATCTATTTTAGTTTTTCTCTCCCCCTTCTCTTTTGTAGCTGAACCCTTTGAAGTGTTGCTGCTTAACCATTTGCAGTAAATGAAGTGACTCTCGTTTGAGCCGGTCTCTCAGTACTGCCCCCCCCCCCCCTCTCTTCTCTAGCTCTGCTGTGGTGGAGGGCTGGTTGACCAGGTGCTTACTGGCTCTCAGTGTCTCTTTGAAGGTGCAGCGAGGGGCCCCCTGTTGAAATAAAGCTGAGGGCTTTGTGGCTGCATAACATCCGGAGTTCAGTGGAAATAAAATTTTCCATTCGACAGAACAGAGGAAACAACGCAAGTCAACACAAGTGACCAGAAACTTTAAACTACAGCTTAAAATAACCCAGCCTGTCAGTGACATCATCCATCCCCCATCCCAGCAATATAAACCAGCCTGTCAGTGACATCATCCATCCCCCATCCCAGCAATATAAACCAGCCTGTCAGTGACATCATCCATCCATCATCCATCCCAGCAATATAAACCAGCCTGTCAGTGACATCATCCATCCATCATCCATCCCAGCAATATAAACCAGCCTGTCAGTGACATCATCCATCCATCATCCATCCCAGCAATATAAACCAGCCTGTCAGTGACATCATCCACCCCCCATCCCAGCAATATAAACCAGCCTGTCAGTGACATCATCCATCCCCCATCCCAGCAATATAAACCAGCCTGTCAGTGACATCATCCACCCCCCATCCCAGCAATATAAACCAGCCTGTCAGTGACATCATCCATCCATCATCCATCCCAGCAATATAAACCAGCCTGTCAGTGACATCATCCACCCCCATCCCAGCAATATAAACCAGCCTGTCAGTGACATCATCCATCGCCCATCCCAGCAATATAAACCAGCCTGTCAGTGACATCATCCATCCCCCATCCCAGCAATATAAACCAGCCTGTCAGTGACATCATCCATCCCCCATCCCAGCAATATCAACCAGCCTGTCAGTGACATCATCCATCCCCCATCCCAGCAATATAAACCAGCCTGTCAGTGACATCATCCATCGCCCATCCCAGCAATATCAACCAGCCTGTCAGTGACATCATCCATCCCCCATCCCAGCAATATAAACCAGCCTGTCAGCGACATCATCCAGCCCCCATCCCAGCAATATAAACCAGCCTGTCAGTGACCCAGAGCTACAGCGTCGGAGGACAACGCAGCTCCTGGGCAGCTTACAGGCAAGCCTGCAGGCGCCCGGCCAGACTACAGGGGTCGCTGGTGTGCGGTGAGCCGAGGACACCCTGGCTGACCTAACCCTCCCTCCCTCCCACCAGGCGGCGCTTGTCCATGTGCGCCATCCCCTGGGAGCTCCCGTCCTCGGTCGGCAAAGGAATAGCCTGGACTCGAACCGATGACGTTCAGACTATAGGGCGCATCCTGCACCCCACGCGAGTGCTTTTACTAGATGAGCCACTTGGGGGAGCCCCCAGTTTGTGCTACGAATCCACGGAAAACAGTTGTCTGTGTCCGTGGGATTTTCAAACCGTCTAACTTCACAACTTCGGTTGATTGATTCATTTATTTATTTATTGATTGATTGATTGACTGGTTCATTTATTAATTGATTGATTTAATTGTTTGATTGGCTAATTGGTTGATCGATTGGTTGATTAGTTGATTGGTTTGTTGGTTGATTGGTTGGTTCATTTGTTGATTGATTGATTGGTTAATTGGTCTGTTGATTGGTTTGTTTGATTGATTGATTGATTGATGAGTTTATTGATTAATTGGTTGGTTGGTTGATTGATTGGTTGATTCCTTGATTGGTTGATTGATTGATTGATTGATTGATTGATTGATTGATTGATTGATTGGTTCATTGATTGATTGATTGATTGATTGATTGGTTGATAACCCCACGCTTGTGGTACCTGTGCGTCTCTTTCTTTACTTTCTGCTCTGCTCGTTCTTGCTCTACACTTTTCTGCACCCTGTTCTTATTTTCTACGCTTCGCAAGCCCAGTGGAAACATTTCAGTTTGTGCTCCGGAAGTTCAGCAACCGTCTAACTTCACAACTTTTTTTTTTTAATTCTCTGTCTCAGCCGGTCTTCGCATCTGCAAACCAAACCACTAGACACTTTCTCAAAGCAGATTCCGCTTACATTTCTAAGATATGCATCAGAGAGTCACTTCAAGACCAGGGGCTTGGTCCAGATGACCGCTGACCGCAGCGCTTATTGAGAAACTCAGACTTCTGAGCAACAGACCGCCTGGTACTCAAAAAAAAAAGTATTATGCATTATAATTAATACATGCGGACACAGCCACTTTCAGAGCGAAGCTGAAGCCATGTTGCACAGTCTAGTTTTGTTGTCGGTCATCCTGAAAGGTAATTTGTTTATTATTTATTATTATTAAATTAGTCATTTAGCAGACACTTTTATCCAAAGCGACTTACAGAGACTAGGAGGGTGAACTCTGCATCATCAACAACTGCTGCTGCTGCTGCAGAGTCACTTCCAATAGGAGCTCATTTGTTTGACGTCTCATCTGAAAAATGTTTATTGAAATAGTTACCACTTTTTATTAGTTATCAGTAGGGCTTTTTTCACAGTAAAAAAAGCTAAATTCGTGGCTTTCACAGTCTAAAAATTGCAAGATATTTCACTATCAAACATATGCATTAAAGCAGAAAAAATACAGTTGTCCCATTCAAAGTGGATCGTTTTTCTCTACTTATTTAATCCTGTACTTTAGAGTACTGTAATCTGTCACAAGTGTTATTTAATCTGTAGTATTTTGTATTTAATTATATCCTGATGTAACTATCACTGACACTGTTATCTGCTCCGTTATTGAATTGTATTTTGTCACACTTGTACTTGCTTGAACCAAAGTCATTGTATTTATCTTGCTCTTAATTGTATTATTACTTGTACTGTGATTCTTGAAATGTGTTTTTGTTCACGGCTGTAAGTCGCCCTGGATAAGGGCGTCTGCTAAGAAATAAATAATAATAATAATAATAATAATAATAATAATAATAATAATAATAATAATAATGTTCCTAAATATTGAAATGCTTACCTGAAAAACCGTAAATGCTCAATAATATATAATAATAATAATAATAATAATAATAATAATAATAATAATAATAATAATAATAATGTCCACCTTTTAAAGACATCCCGTTTTCAGTATCAGTGAATTATCAAACAAAATAAAAACATCAATAAATATAAAAAATATATACTGTATATAAATAACAGACATGTGAATGGTCCCCTTCTTACCGGACAGAGCAATCTTTAGCAGAAATAGCAGAACATATGACATAACACTGGGTACATTTCACGGAAATCGGGAATTGATAAGCATGAAAAAAATATACAACCTTAATTTGAATTATTATATTGCAGGTGCGTGCTCGATAGTAACCCAATCGCCACCTTTTCTGAGAGCGGAAGTTGGCAGCGCTGTGAACTTATCGTGCAGCATCGAGCAGGTGAACGGATTCTGCTTCCACGTCACCTGGTACAAAATCGTGCCGAGCCGCCCCGGCTCGCTGGTGCCTCTCGCAGACCACACCGCAAGGAGAAACGGGACGCAGGCAGGTGTGTAAGGCTGGGGTTCAATCTCTGAGAAATACAAAACAAATTCTGTTGCTGCTCATTATCAGCGATTGTCAACGAAGCACAATTAAGACTCTGAATGACTCATAATTGAAACTTAACCAGATTACATTTATTCGATTCCGACGCATATATATATATATATATATATATATATATATATATATATATATATATATATATATATATATATATATATATATATATATAAGAATAAAATAAAGTAAATGGATAAATAGACTGAACACGATTATGCCAGCGGGACTCAACAGAAAAGAATGAACTAATTAACTTCAATAAATATATAACATTTAAATAAATAAACAAAATTCATTCAAAAGTTATGCCTGCTGATGCGCTGGGGAGGCCAAATCAAGACTGATCCTCAGTGCCAGCATTGCATGATATAATAAAAATATAAGTTATGTTAAATAATGTTAATTAGAATTAATACAGATTCAAAGATAGAAGTAAAAATGATGTCACAATATATAGAACAGCATGACATCATGTAAGAATAAATCATGGATTTGAATATAAACAATAACAAGTAGTTGTCATGCCGTCAAACACCTAGAAATACCTCCAATGTTTTGATTCAAACACAGGCTCCCTTGAGAAAGATACGGACAACATATCGAAACGCTGGGCAGCTGGCTCTTTGAGCTAATATATATATATATAAACACAGAGTTTAAATATAGGTCAGTACATATATACAGTATCTTGCCAAAGCTTGATCGAATACATCTGTGGAAACCATATTTCTGAACTTATCGTTTGTATCCTCAGTCATTTCAACTCGACAGTTTTACTTTCTATACATTATTATTTATTTCTTAGCAGACGCCCTTATCCAGAGCGACTTACAATTGTTACAAGATATCACATTATTTTTGCATACATTTCCCCATTTATACAGTTGGGTTTTTTTACTAGAGCAATCTAGGTAAAGTACCTTGCTCAAGGGTACAGCAGCAGTGTCCCCCCACCTGGGATTGAATCCACGACCCTCCGATCAAGAGCCCAGAGCCCTAACCACTACTCCACACTGCTGCCCATAGTTCACTGAGCTCATAACTCAAACTGCTATAGTTATTATTCTCCACTCAGAGCTATCAAACCCTCTCACTCCAGTTGCTGGTCCCCTTGGTGTACTTGGTATTTCTCTGCAGGTCCCAGAGACAAGCAATGCAACCTGACATTGGGACGGGTGGAAACGCAGGACTCTGCCATCTATTACTGCGCCTACAGCAAGAACGTCATGATCTATACTGGAGATGGATCCAAGCTCCTAGTAACGGGTAGGCAAGCCTCTTCTGATAATATGGAGCATAGCGACCGAATGCAAGGTGTTAAACTCATAAGCGATCGAGTTACAACTCAGAATCGCCCGTGTTGCGTATTTCACGTCACAATGTGTCGCACTTTTGACGAGCTCCTTTGAAGACGCTGAGAAAGACTTCTAGTGGAAACGTTTGCCATTGAATTTACACTGAAGACGCTGAGAAAGACTTCTAGTGGAAACGTTTGCCATTGAATTTACACTGAAGACCCTGAGAAAGACTTCTAGCAGAAAAGTTTGCCATTGAATTTACACTGAAGACACTGAGAAAGACTTCTAGCAGAAACGTTTGCCGTTGAATTTACACTGAAGACGCTGAGAAAGACTTCTAGTGGAAACGTTTGCCATTGAATTTACACTGAAGACCCTGAGAAAGACTTCTAGCAGAAAAGTTTGCCATTGAATTTACACTGAAGACACTGAGAAAGACTTCTAGCAGAAACGTTTGCCGTTGAATTTACACTGAAGACGCTGAGAAAGACTTATAGTGGAAATTTTTGCCATTGAATTTGCATTTAGTTTGGAAAGCAATATTTGTATTGTGCATGTCATGTATATGGCGTTGCCTTTTTATATAAAGCACTAGACCTATATATTTTAAATATATACAACTTAAATTACAATTTACAAATTTTCACCGCGCCCCATTCCTCTTCCTCCTCCTCTCTCTCTCTCACAGAGCGCTCTCCCGCCCCCACTTCAATGGTTCTCCTCTCCCAGTCTGACTCGGACTCCAGTGCCTCCGCCGCTCTCGTGTGTTTGCTCTACGGGCCAGTCTCCGCTCAGACCCGCCTCTACTGGAACATCTCCGGCCGCGTCGACCCGGGACTGAGCGACTCCGGCTCTCTGAACTCCTCCGAGTCCGACGGGTCTCAGTCCTTCTTCCTCAGGAACCAGATTTCGGTCGCCGCTGATGTGTGGAGCCACGGAGCCCCGTGTACCTGCGTGGCGGAGACAGAGGCCGGGGTCCGAATCAGCAGAACCTTCCAGAAGAGGAACACAGGTAATCTATCTATCTATCTATCTATCTAGATTGGTTTATGTCGCTTTATTTTGAACATCACCAATAAGTATTGCATTAACACGCAATTAACCATTCACTGACGTTTCGTAATCGACAGTCAATAGATACGTCATTATAGAATGCCATTGGAGCTTATGCATGTGCATGTGTTTTTTGATACTTGGTCCAATAAAAAAAACGACTTACAAAGAATGGTATGTAATACAGATAATCCCCTATTCATGTGATCATGGCAATTTGAAAACGTGATTGCAAATAGCAACCACGTGGTTTAAATGCGCATTATTTAGTTAGTGTGGCTAGCTTATCGAATAACGTCAATTAGGCTGCATACCAGTCTTTGTATGTATTTGTTTTGGTATTATTATTTATTTCTTAGCAGATGCCCTTATCCAGGGCAACTTACAATTGTTACAAGATATCACATTATTTTTACATACAATTCCCCATTTATACAGTTGGGTTTTTACTGGAGCAATCTAGGTAAAGTACCTTGCTGAAGGGTACAGCAGCAGTGTCCCCCCACCTGGGATTGAACCCACGACCCTCCGGTCAAGAGTCCAGAGCCCTAACCACTACTTCACATTATTATTATTATTATTATTATTATTATTATTATTATTATTATTATTATTATTGGCAGACGCCTTTATCCCAGGCGGTTCACACAGGTGTCACAGCACAGGGTTGCAATGCAAGATTCATTTTTAAACACAGTGCAGTTTGCAGTAGTAAGTGCGAATCATAATCTTACTAGAATACAACAAGTTATGACTTTGTACCGTCTGTCTTTGCATGTTAGTGTGACGTTTCTTAATGCTTCTTTTTTGCATCTAGACAAAGCTGGAAACTGCGTTTGGTTTTACGCAGTCCTCTTAGTCGCCTCCCTTCTTCTCGTGGGTGCGACAATACTAACGATTCTTCTGTGCAAAAGAGCATCCGACACAGGTGACTTACAGGAGTATTTAAGCAAACCTGAATGCTGTCTCTCAAACCCGGTAAAGAATTTGTGGAGTGAGTCACGATCCTGGAGGGCAGTTCCACTCCTGGTCTTTGTTCCAACCCCCTGTTCTAAATGATTTAATTAAACCAATGAATGAAGCCTCCATTTGTCCAGACCCTGAAGTCGTCATTTAGAGTGAGGAGAAAGAGGGCAGGAGACAGTTCTTATTCACACAGAGAGGGGTGAGGGGATGGAAGGGGCTGCCCAGGGTTACCTAGTCATTCTGTCCAGGCAGAATCACTGGGATCAGCTGAGGACACTTTTTTTCAGGAACAGCGGTGGCTTGAATCCTGGTTCCAGGAGACCCCCGTCCCAGCAGGGGACCTAGTTTGAGGTTTTGTATCAAACCCCAATTCTCCCTGCCTGGTGTGCCGCGCAGTGGCCCCTGCAGTCTTCTGAACCCAAGTTCCAAGCCACACAAAACATCTCCGCGTTCCCTGAGCTTGAGTTTACTGCTCTGTGAATGCCTGAGGTTGCGGGCTAGTTAGTGCTTTATGATAACTGGACCGAAGAGCACAGCACACAGCAGGACAGGGTGATAAGGGGCTGTACAGATTCATGCAGGATTCACTGCCCCTGCTCTTTATCAAGCAGCAATACTCATCCCAACTCTTCATTCACAGGAAAGAACGGAGAGGAAAACTGTCCTGCAGTGAAGCGCTCGGAGGGACCCAACACTGGCAGAGCAGTACATGTGGAAAGCAGGAGAAACGTCCAAACTAGTGTAACTATATATATAATATACATAATAACGACTGTTATGCATGCTATTTAGAGGGAGGTGGCTCCACCCTTGTTCAAAATCTCCATTTTTGGGTCGAAAAGCATAAGCCATTATTATGTTTACTGTAGTTTAAAATATGTTAGAATAAAGAATATGTTGCTTTTATTGAGAATTCCTTGAGGCTTTGAACTTGCTGGGAGTTGCTGTCTTAATTTCTCCTACAATATGATTTCTCACTGGATATTGAAAGGAATGTGATCTTAGTTTCAAACTAGGCACTTTAGAGCCATTTGGAATCATCATCATCGTCATCAACATTCTGGAATTTTGTTTAAAAGACTACTTGTTATTTTTTTTATCAACTTCTTAAAACACTGTTTTTTTGTATTCAGCCGATGAAGGACTTGTAGTCCGAAACGTCCTGATAATTGATTTGTAATCAATTATTCTTTTTAATTACCT
Organism: Acipenser oxyrinchus oxyrinchus; assembly: GCA_030684275.1. NCBI lineage: Eukaryota > Metazoa > Chordata > Actinopteri > Acipenseriformes > Acipenseridae > Acipenser > Acipenser oxyrinchus. The sequence goes on from JAGXEW010000490.1 coordinate 84,441, forward strand.
GAAATAGCCTTTTCTCTTTTTTTCTTTTATTTACTGATCATTTTGGTACACAGCAGTTTTCCTTATATATATATATATATATATATATATATATATATATATATATATATATATATATATATATATAGAAGTCTCCTCCAGTGAGAAATCCCATTGTATGTATATATATATATATATATATATATATATATATATATATATATATAATTTTTATTTTTTCATTTGCAGGTCTCAGTTGTGGGAGAGGTCCACTATGCCAGCGTACAGTTTGACAAACACAGACGGAAGAAATGAAGAACGAATCATTATTATTTATTTCTTAGCAGACGCCCTTATCCAGGGCGACTTACAATTGTTACAAGATATCACATTATTTTTACATAAGATTACATAATTTTTTTACACATAATTTTTTACATACAATTACTCATTTATACAGTTGGGTTTTTTACTGGAGCAATCTAGGTAAAGTACCTTGCTCAAGGGTACAGCAGCAGTGTCCCCCACCTGGGATTGAACCCACGACCCTCCCGTCAAGAGTCCAGAGTCCTAACCACTACTCCATACTGCTGCCCTCATGCAGTGTGTAGCTTCGATCTCGATTCTGTGGTGCTTTGATTCAATGATTCTGAGTGCTGCTGGGTTCTGTAGCTCCTCCAATATCTTATTTAACTAAATCTGCCTTTACCTGATCTGCTGGGAGCTGGTCTGGAGAACCCTAACACCCAGACAGCCTTGTGCATTCCATTCACATCACGGGACAGCGTGACCTTTCAACTCTGCCAGCCCCGCCCACTCTGCATTTATATAGACTTGAATGGAGTGAGGACGGCAGTCCAGCGCCCGGCTGTTAGGATTCTCCAGACGAGATCACAGCAGCTCACAGCCAGGTAAAGGCAGATTTAAAATGATAAGAACTCGATATTGGAGGAGCTGCAGAACCCAGAAGCACCCGGAATGATTGAAGCACAAACAGCCTGTATTAATAAGAGAAGGCGATTACAATCACCTCTGAAGATCCCTATTCTTGAATAAATGCTGTTAAAAACAAACTAGAATAAACTGCTTTAAAAGTTTTTTGTTTGTGGTGAATTTAGCATTCGAAGAAGGTGAGGGACAAAAGCACTGGATACACAAGGCTGGTGTCACACAAAAATTGGTCCCCTGTCGTTCTGTAAAGTAAATTACATTTATTTCATGCATAAAGTCTCTTTAAAAAAAAGTCACATTATTCATTTTACACGGAGCAACACCCCCACCTGGTGGACAAAATGAGTAAAAATCTATTATCTTTTTTGTAAACACAGCTTTTCTTCTAAATAAGGCTTTAAAATATATTTCCTGAGCTTGAGTTTACTGCTCTGTGAATGCCTGAGGTTGCGGGCTAGTTAGTGCTTTATGATAACTGGACCGAAGAGCACAGCACACAGCAGGACAGGGTGATAAGGGGCTGTACAGATTCATGCAGGATTCACTGCCCCTGCTCTTTATCAAGCAGCAATACTCATCCCAACTCTTCATTCACAGGAAAGAACGGAGAGGAAAACTGTCCTGCAGTGAAGCGCTCAGAGGGACTCAACACTGGCAGAGCAGTACATGTGGAAAGCAGGAGAAACGTCCAAACTAGTGTAACTATATATATAATATACATAATAACGACTGTTATGCATGCTATTTAGAGGGAGGTGGCTCCATCCTTGTTCAAAATCTCCATTTTTGGGTCGAAAAGCATAAGCCATTATTATGTTTACTGTAGTTTAAAATATGTTAGAATAAAGAATATGTTGCTTTTATTGAGAATTCCTTGAGGCTTTGAACTTGCTGGGAGTTGCTGTCTTAATTTCTCCTACAATATGATTTCTCACTGGATATTGAAAGGAATGTGAACTTAGTTTCAAAGTTTGCACTTTGGAGCCATTTGGAATCATCATCATCGTCATCAACATTCTAGAATTTTGTTTAAAAGACCACTTTTTTTTTATCAACTTCTTAAAGCACTGTTTTTTGTATTCAGCCGATGAAGGACTTGTAGTCCGAACGTCCTGATAATTGATTTGTAATCAATTATTCTTTTAATGACCTGAAATAGCCTTTTCTCTTTTTTCTTTTATTTACTGATCATTTTGGTACACAGCAGTTTTCCTATATATATATATATATATATATATATATATATATATATATATATATATAGAAGTCTCCTCCAGTGAGAAATCCCATTGTATGTATATATATATATATATATATATATATATATATATATATATATATATATATATATATATATATATATATTTTTATTTTTTCATTTGCAGGTCTCAGTTGTGGGAGAGGTCCACTATGCCAGCGCACAGTTTGACAAACACAGACGGAAGAAATGAAGACTAAGGAAATGAATCATTATTATTTATTTCTTAGCAGACACCCTTATCCAGGGCTTACTTACAATTGTTACAAGATATCACATTATTTTTACATAAGATTACACAATTTTTTACACATAATTTTTTACATACAATTACTCATTTATACAGTTGGGTTTTTACTGGAGCAATCTAGGTAAAGTACCTTGCTCAAGGGTACAGCAGCAGTGTCCCCCACCTGGGATTGAACCCACGACCCTCCGTCAAGAGTCCAGAATCCTAACCACTACTCCACACTGCTGCCCTCATGCAGTGTGTAGCTTCGATCTCGATTCTGTGGTGCTTTGATTCAATGATTCTAAATGTTTCTGGGTTCTGTAGCTCCTCCAATATCTTATTTAACTAAATCTGCCTTTAACTGATCTGCTGGGAGCTGGTCTGGAGAACCCTAACACCCAGACAGCCTTGTGCATTCCATTCACATCACGGGACAGCGTGACCTTTCAACTCTGCCAGCCCCGCCCACTCTGCATTTATATAGACTTGAATGGAGTGAGGGCGGCAGTCCAGCGCCCGGCTGTTAGGATTCTCCAGACAAGATCACAGCATCTCACAGCCAGGTAAAGGCAGATTTAAAATGATAAGAACTCGATATTGGAGGAGCTGCAGAACCCAGAAGCACTCAGAATGATTGAAGCACAAACAGCCTGTATTAATAAGAGAAGGAGATTACAATCACCTCTGAAGATCACTATTCTTGAATAAATGCTGTTAAAAATAAACTAGAATAAACTGCTTTAAAAGTTTTTTGTTTGTGGTGAATTTAGCATTCGAAGAAGGTGAGGGACAAAAGCACTGGATACACAAGGCTGGTGTCACACAAAAATTGGTCCCCTGTCGTTCTGTACAGTAAATTACATTTATTTCATGCATAAAGTCTCTTTAAAAAAAAGTCACATTATTCATTTTACACGGAGCAACACCCCCACCTGGTGGACAAAATGAGTACAAATCTATTTTTTTTAGAAGTAAATTCTTTTTTGTAAACACAGCTTTTCTTGTTCTAAATAAGGCTTTAAAATATATTTCCTTCCCACTGATCAGATTTAGCTACCATATTTTTTCTTTAAAATATTTGCATTTCTCAAAAAAGGATAAAAACAAAGGACCAAAATATCTTCAACACAAGAAAAGGGGGGGGGGGGGCCTGTGATCATGTTCCTCGTGCTAGTAATCTGTATTAATCTGTGTAGGTATGCGGGCAGATGATCAGTGGAGCTGCGTTTTCACCAGAGGAATAAAGACCAGGACAAAAGATAGGATAGAGTTTCTCAGTGAAGGTGTCAGTGAAAGTGTAGATGTGAGATCTGGTCTCCACATTGTAAAAGGAGAGCTGCCCTTCCTCATAATCCAGATACACCCCCAGCTTCCAGGGCTTCAGGCTCCGGGGGAGGGGGGTCCAGGGGTCAGTGACAGCACTGAACTGATTATTTTCTTCATTCCACCAAATAACCCAGAATCCCTGCTGGGGGTTCAAAGTGATAACCTCCTTCCTCTGAGAAGACTCTCTGGTGACTCCGAGTCCCCAGCGTATCTTCTCCCCCACCTCCACCTCCCAGTAGTGGCTCCCTGAGGTGAAGCCCTCCCTGCCCAGGACATAGATAAGCTCATCAAATCTATTTGGATTGTCAGGGAGAGGCTGTCGTTTATTCCCATCTTTGACTTGTTTTCCATCCTCAGACAGGATGAGATTGGGGTGTGCTGTGTCAGGGTCCAGAGTCACGTCAACTGTGGAGCAGAGAGTGGGGGTAAAACATATACAATATAACACACTGAACATGTCAGATACAAACATCCTGCTCCATAGATATAAACACAAAATCAGGGTCATCAGTATAATGAAAAAGAACGCTTGGAAAAATGTAAAAAATATACTCAGTGCTGAAGAAATTCTTTGTGAGGTTTTCACAGAATTGGATAGGCGATTCTCCAGGTATAAGTTAGACTTGTATTCTGGCAGAGATGAAAAACTGTCCCCTCATGAAAAGCCTAGTGTTCTGATTATGTGTTTGACAGTGGAATGGAGAAGGGTGTTACTTTACTACAGACAGTATGAGGACTAAAACATTGGAACTTGTTATTTTCATATTGTGGTCCTTCTGAAAACACAAAACATCTCTCACGGTATTCTTCATAACCAGTTAAAATGATCTGAAAGCAGGTTCTCAACTCTATCTAATGGAAGAAGAGGAAAAAAAAGAAGAGGAAGAGGAAAAAGATGAAGACAAAGTGGAAGAGGAAGAGGAAGAGGAAGAAGAAGGAGGAGGAGGAGGACTATGCGGCTCAAATATTATTTGCACCAACCTGCTATAGTGGCTTTCATCAACTCCACCTTCCAGAATCCCTCGAGGTGGTCTTTGAGTCGAGTCACAGCTTTCCTCAGAGTCCAGAAAGAGTCGTCTATGTTATCAAAGAGCTGCTGAGCAGCAGGAGGGATGCAGACAGTCTGGAAACTCTACAGGGGAAGTGTGGAGAAAAGGATTAGATCAGCCAGTGTGTTTAAACGTCCTGATACTGCACCCCCATTCAGTGCATCTGCATTGAAACGTGGTCTGACCTGCAGAAAGTGGATGTGATCCTCTGTCTCAGAAAGCTGCTCCATCTCAGCCTTCCTCTTTCTCAGCTCCTGGATCTCCTGCTCCAGTTCTTCCCTTTGCTCGTCGGCCCGACTCACTGCAGCCTTCTCTTTAGCTCCAATCAGCTCTTCCACCTCCATCCTGATTCTCTCAATGGAGCAGATCAGCTCAGACAGGACCTGCTCACTTTCAGCCCTTTCCTTGTGTGCGAGAGCTGGTTAGAGGAGGGAGGGATCAGTGACACGCATCCCCTGACAATACCATGTCTTTGTTGGACTGTTCTCGACTCACCTTGAGAGACTCCACAGCCTGATTCAGTCTCTCCAGCTCTTTCAGTCTCTCCTCAATGAGATTTTCTATTTCCGCCTGTCTCCCCCAGCTCCTTCTGCACAGAACAAGATGGGCAGAAACAGATACACAGCAATGCAATATTACTGAAGCAATACTGTAAAACAGAAACAGTAAAAATACTGTGCTATTATTATTATAATGGTAATGTACATGATATGACTGATTTGGCAAAGTATTTAATAATAATAATAATAATAATAATAATAATAATAATAATAATAATAATAATAATAATAATAATAAACATTGGCTAGACCAGCGTGTTTCTAACATTCACATATATGTTTACAGCAGTATATAAAAATACAGCAATTGCATTTTAAACATTATACCATGAAAAGTAGACCACTATGAAATCTGTACAAGGGATTCAACACACTGTACACAGTATATGAAGCCTTGACACTTTAGTTTAAACAGTGTACCCTTTTCTCCGCCCTCCCTTTCATTGATGAGACAATGGAATGGTCCGAGTGGTCGCTGTCTATGCACAGCGCGCAGATACAGCTCTGATCGGTTCTGCAGTAAAGCTCCAGCAATCTCTGGTGCTGTTTGCAAAGCTTCTGCTCGAAATCTCTGAGAGGCTGGACCAGCGCGTGCCTCTTCAACCCCGCGGTCTCGTAGTGTGGCTGCAGGTGCGCTTCACAGTACGAGCACAGGCACGTCAAACACGACCTGACCGCTCCGCGCTTTATCTCGCTGGGGCAGAAATCACAAGGCACGTCTCCGAGCTCAGCAGAGACAGGAGCGGGAGCGGGGGATTCCCTTCATAAAATAACATGGAAAACAACGCGTTGAAGCATTTTAAAGCACCAACAGGACTTCATATTGACAATGCAGTGCATGTAATGCAGTATATCGAGTGCAAGGTCCTGTAGAAATGTTAAGCATGCATTACACATTATATGCTAATAAAAGTTACATTCATTTTTGCAAACCATAAAATGCACACCAAGTTTGGAAATACTGTAGCGTGCACGGGGGTAGGGGTCAGGGAAGGTAGGTGACGCAATCTAAACATGACGACATAAGCCTGATATCTGCTCCTGTATTGTACAGCGGGATCGGCGCTATGCTTCAAAGCGGGAGGTCCCGGGCTCGCCTCCGACCTCCACCTGCGAGAAGCTCCTGCTTCCGGGAACAGAGATTCGCCACAATACATTCAAAATCACCAAATGAAAAATACACGTTACATTTTAAACACGCAGAGATATTTCAAACAAAGCTTCCAACGCAACACGCGTGATGTGGGTTCCGCTTTGTTCCAACACAGTGTCAGAACTGAAGTAGTTTGGAGAGGCTGTCACTGCGCGTCAAAGTTACAACCAGCTCGCCTATTTCGAGAATATATTTTCTTTAGTACTATCAGAGGGCTATAGCACAGGTACAGTACATGCCTTTTCGAGTCGAGTCTTCTCGTTTTCTTCAATTCCTCCACCAGTTCGTTAAGGACGTTGCTTTTTCGCAGAACGGGCCTGGGAGTGAAAGTCTCCCGGCACTGGGGGCAGCTGTACACGCCGGTTTGGTCACTCTGGTCCCAGTAGCTCCCGATACAGTCCAGGCAGAAGCTATGTCCGCACGGAATGGTTGCGGGCTCGGTGAAGAGGTCCAGACACACGGAGCAGGAGAACTTCTCCTCTGGAGACGCCGCTGTCGCCATCGCTGCTGTCCGTCAGGGAGAAAGCAAGAGAAACGAAACTGAAAACTCCAGGAAGTCAGGCTAGCGGAGTTATGAAATGAGATCGCAAACACTGCGCAGCGAGGCGGGGTTTGGCAACAGAAAAACAACCATGTCGTGTTGTTGTGTTTTAAATGAAAAAAATAAATAAAATAAAAATTGATACGCAGTTATTAAATGCATCGAAGCGCTTCTTTAAATACAGAGAGACCGATTCACCTCGCTGCTCGGTAAGTATATCCGTGCACGAAGGCTAATCACGCCTTTGAATTAAAACACTAACACGCTCTCTTCTATCCAAACCAATGCTGTCGTTCCGGTTTGGGGACGTTTCCATTACATTATAACTGCAGATCTAAAATGAATGCCTTTTAACACAGTCACGCGCGCCGAACAGTACAATAGCTGCTTTTAAATGTCAAGCGCAGACTGTGTTCTGAAGGTGATTGTGAAAACAGAACCTACTTCCAGACGCGGCTTGCTTTCTACACAGATCCATATGTAGATATCAAACGCAAGTACCCTCCATGGTGGAGTAGTGGTTAGGGCTCTGGACTCTTGACCGGAGGGTCGTGGGTTCAATCCCAGGTGGGGGGACGCTGTTGCTGTACCCTTGAGCAAGGTACTTTACCTAGATTGCTCCAGTAAAAACCCAACTATATAAATGGGGAATTGTATGTAAAAATAATGTGACATCTTGTAACAATTGTAAGTCGCCCTGGATAAGGGCGTCTGCTAAGAAATAAATAATAATAATTATCATTATTAGTTATTACAAAGTATCACACGCATCGTTCATTGTGTGCTTGTGTGTTCTGTCATTGCCCAATACAAAGTTTGCCCTGTGTTCCAAAAAAATGCACCTGTAACTATTTTTCTTCGGGGGTAATTCCTGAAGTGGCGTGATCAGGACTGTACCCCGTCTCCTGTAAGCTGGGGTCCCGTGAACGCTGACCCGTTTCAAGTGGTCGCGTTTTTCTATACCTTGTATGGGCCTGCACGGTTTTGTTCAGAGGCGCGTTATTCCAGTTTCTTAAAACGCCGACTTGTTTACACTCCCGGCTCTTGTACATTCACTGAGGCTTGTGCTTAAAATCGCACGAGACAGCGGAAAAGGCTGAAGTCTGTCAGTAGTGTTTTATTTAACTAGACATCAACGAAAACCTACTCGCCAGCTCTTAATTTAATATTCACAGTTTGGAAAAACTGATTCCAATTCTATATATATATAATTCATTCACAAATACACACTATTTATAATAGACAATTTACACAGTAGCAAACTGCATAGGTTTACGAAACACGTGGATGACGTCGCTGAAGAGCTCGATCATGGCGGATAAACGGTTAGCGCGGATATGTGACAGGCAGATACAGATTACTATAAATTCTGATATTATTATTTATTTCTTAGCAGACGCCCTTATCCAGGGCGACTTACAATTGTTACAAGATAACACATTATTTTTACATACAATTACCCATTTATACAGTTGGGTTTTTACTGGAGCAATCTAGGTAAAGTACCTTGCTCAAGGGTACAGCAGCAGTGTCCCCCACCTGGGATTGAACCCACGACCCTCCGGTCAAGAGTCCAGAGCCCTAACCACTACTCCACCATGGAGGTTACTTGCGTTTGATATCTACATATGGATATGTGTAGAAAGCAAGCCGCGTCGAAGTTTTTTTTCACAATTACCTTCAGAACACAGTCTGCGCTTGACATTTAAAAGCAGCTGTTGTACTTGTTCGGCGCGCGTGACTGTGTTAAAAAGACATTCTTTTTAGATCTGCAGTTTTAATGCAATGGAAACGTCTCCAAACTGGAATGGCAGCATTGGTTTGGATAGAAGAGAGCGTGTTGGTGTTTTAATTCAAAGGCGTGATTAGCCTTCGTGCACGGATATACTTACCGAGCAGCGAGGTGAATCTGTCTCGCTGTATTTAAAGAAGCGCTTCGATGCATTTAATAACTGCGTATCAATTTTTATTTTATTTATTTTTTTCATTTAAAACACAACAACACGACATGGTTGTTTTTCTGTTGCCAAACCCCGCCTCGCTGCGCAGTGTTTGCGAACTCATTTCATAACTCCGCTAGCCTGACTTCCTGCAGTTTTAGTTTCGTTTCTCTAGCTTTCTCCCTGACGGACAGCAGCGATGGCGACAGCGGCGTCCCCAGAGGAGAAGTTCTCCTGCTCCGTGTGTCTGGACCTCTTCACCAAGCCCGCAACCATTGCGTGCGGACACAGCTTCTGCCTGGACTGTATCGGGAGCTACTGGGACCTGAGTGACCAAACTGGCTTGTACAGCTGCCCCCAGTGCCGTGAGACTTTCACTCCCAGGCCCGTTCTGCGCAAAAGCAACGTCCTTAACGAACTGGTGGAGGAATTGAAGACAACGATAACACTCGACTCAAAAAGGTATGTACTGTACCTGTGCTATAGCCCTCCGATAGTACTAAAGAAAATTTATTCTCTAGATAGGCGCGCTGTTTGTAACTTTGACGCTATGACAGCCTCTCCAAACTACATTCGTTATGTATCCGACTGCAGTCAGGGCTGATATGTAAAAAGTCAGAGAAATTAATCCTGTTTTAAATACCATTATACAAAGCTGTAACAATATTATTGTTTTGAGATTCAGCTTTTATCAGGGAGCTCCCCTAAATCCCTGGTTTAGAAAGATACAGGGGATTAACGCTTGTGTGCAGTAGCCGTCTGCCGTGTCGGTGCGTGCATTCGCTGCTGAGTGACAGGCAGGAAATCGAGCCCTGAGGTGAACAAATGGAACGTTTTTATATCTGACGCCCCGCTGGAACACACCTACCTGCTGATCCGATTCCACACCTGCTAATCACAAGCAGGCAGGCTCTCCCACGAGCATCAGGTACTTCATACTTCTGTAACACCTGCAAGGTCACGGAAGCGTAGAAACGCACCCCAAACCTGCCTTTAATTCCAAAATATCACAAGAGGTAGCAAGTGTTGATTGTAAAAGTACTAATGTAGCCTGACTACGCCAGTTCAGTGCGATAAGGCACCGAACAAATTACAGAAGATCCTTTAGGTTCTTTTTATTCAGATGACAGATCTAAAATGTAGGAACAAGGTCTCCAAAAAAATCAGAGACACATTTTAACAAACGTTTGTTTATTGTAAACTTCCAATAGCGACACATGGTTTAAAACGGTACTGATACAATAAAATAATTCCATTCACCTATTAACAGGTAGCAAGATTTCAAGCAGTTAAACAAGGTTCACATGAATGAGGTCATGGATTAAAGTACAAATACAACAACGCTGCTACCCAGCAATACAGTGGAGATTCACGTTCAAGGACACGATAAAACTATCAATAAAAACAATACCACGGTTCAAAAGTACAGATACCCACACCACACACACACACAATGTCCGTGCAGGGGAGGGAACGCACACACAGAGAGCGAGAGAGAAAACCAGCATCACAATATAGCCCATTCTGTGCACTTCTTAAACTCCAATCGACTACCAAATAGGCTAAAAACACTTGGGCCGTTCGCACTCATTATTCCACACTGGCATACCATCAGCCCAATACTTATTGTCGGAATGCTCCATTTACTGGTCCGTTTCAGTCTCTCTCACTCACTCATCGTTCCTCGCTCCAAACACTGCGTTCCCACTCCTGCACAGACACACAAACCCCAGGATGGCCATCCCGTTTGTAAAACATGTGCTGTTTATATTCAGGTGCGTAAAATGATCAATAATTCAATTACTAGGTGCTCAACAGGGCAAACACAGGGAAGCGGGTGGAGAAGCCAACATAACGTGATACAAATCAATGATCAAAAAGTGTCCGACAACACAAAGCGAGCACTAATCAAATCAATAAAATAATTTCATACAAATAATAACATACAAGTGTAAAATAAATTTCAGGAGACACGGAGAAACAAGAGAAGATACATTTAATAGAACACAATAGTAAAGCAAGGCAGGAGAGAAAGAAAAATAAGTAAAGAGAGAGAGAGAGGTCATTTTAATGTAACCTAATTTTGTAAATGTATGTTCTGTATTAAATAAATTATAGTTTCATGTGCCTGGTCATGGCAAATATTTTCTGCCAAAATGAAAAATGAAATGAATAAATAAATGAATACTTTCAGAAGACACTTTTGACATTCAATGGCAGGGCCACTGTGTTTTGGAACAAGGCGGAACCCACAGCACGCGTGTTGCGTTGGAAGCTTTGTTTGAAATATCGCTATGTGTTTGAAATGTAATGTGTATTTTTCATTGGGTGATTTTGAATATATTTTAAGGCGTGCTGTTCATTTTAACTTTGCAAACTGATATAGGCAAAGCAGGTGACTGACACCTCTGTGGCGGTGCAGCATTAATATCCAGAAAAATAGATTTTCTCCGGGTCCAGAGCTAGATGAGTGCGGTGCGTGTGATTTTATGAAGTGAGCGCGCAGCACAGAACAGACACGTCACTGGGCAAAGCAGAAGTATAGGTCCTAGGTCTGCCCCTTATATGAGAAGTGGGTAAAGGCTATATCGCCCAAATTAGAAGTAGGTAAACGGAGTTTACCTGTGTATACCCTCGATTACACCACTGACGTGGATATATTGAAAGATGAATTGACTGAGTTCCAGATAACAGACAGCGCATATATCTCCCCAAAGTAGAGCTGGTAGATGGATTCTGGGGGTTATGAGAAAGGAATTAAGATGTAGGCACTTGTCATGGATGAAGACTCTGTGCATTCCTCACAGTAGCGCAAGCAGCGAGAGAACGTTTCAGTATGGTTCGGAAGACAGTGACGGAGTTGGATAACTACAGTGGACCTGTTCACAAAGATTGCCTGTCGACCAAACAGGGGCCAAGATAGTTTTGATTGTGAAGCATTCTATTTGCCATGCTTCCATTAGAAGAAGCGCTGTGTCCTATTCTATAATTCCACCAAACTAATAACTAGAGAAAATTATCCATTTGGAATTTGGCATTGTTACCGTGAAAAAAATACTGCCCTATCCATAAATCAACAGCGTTTAAACCACTTCCTCTTCCTCCATATTCAGAAACACCCGACTCATTCTATAGATCTTAGGCATGTTTTACTTCACCTTTGTGTTGCCAGTGACACGTCCTGTGAGTTTTTCCTTTTTTAAAAGATCAGAAAAACGTGCAATCTACTGTTAATGTTAAATTGTACATAAAGCCTTTATGTGTTCAAGCGAGGCATTGTTAAATCCTGTATCCTGCAGTTTACCCCTCTGTCTGTAACAGCCAGTTGTGTTTGTGTTTGCACAGCACAAACTACTTCAAGAGCAAAGCAGCGCTCTGAGGTCAGCTCAGCATCCAGAACTACAGTGCCAGTAAGCGTACGTTGTGGTAAAGTTTACGATTTTGTCTTTTTTTTTTTTTAACGATTCCATGTAATATTATGCAGTGGTCTCATTTTATATCTGTTTGTAATCTGGCTATTTATTTTAGAGTTTTACTTCGTGAGATGTTTCTTCAAAATAAAAGTGCTTTCTCAAAATAATATCTTCATGTATTCCTGAAAGCCGTTGTGTGATAGAATACCGACTAATGAAGCTGCAGTCGCACTAAAAAGAAAATTAATTAGCTTTCTGTTTGTTTTTGTCTGTGCAGAAGGAGCTGGGGGAGAGACAGGTGGAAATAGAAAATCTCATTGAGGAGAGACTGAAAGAGCTGGAGAGACTGAATCAGGCTGTGGAGTCTCTCAAGGTGAGTGCGAGAACAGTCTAACAAAGACATGGTATTGTCAGGGGATATGTGTCACTGATCCCTCCCTCCTCTAACCAGCTCTCGCACACAAGGAAAGGGCTGAAAGCGAGCAGGTCCTGTCTGAGCTGATCCGCCCATTGAGAGAATCAGGACGGAGGTGGGAGAGCTGATTGGAGCTAAAGAGAAGGCTGCAGTGAGTCGGGCCGACGAGCAAAGGGAACAACTGGAGCAGGAGATCCAGGAGCTGAGAAAGAGGAAGGCTGAGATGGAGCAGCTTTCTGAGACAGAGGATCACATCCACTTTCTGCAGGTCAGACCACGTTTCAATGCAGATGCACTGAATGGGGGTTCAGTATCAGGACTTTAAACACACTGGCTGATCTAATCCTTTTCTCCACACTCCCCTGTAGAGTTTCCAGACTGTCTGCACCTCTCCTGCTGCTCAGCAGCTCTTTGATAACATAGACGACTCTTTCTGGACTCTGAGGGCAGCTGTGTCTCAACTCAAAGACCACCTCGAGGGATTCTGGAAGGTGGAGTTGATGAAAGCAACTATAGCAGGTTGGTGCAAATAATATGTGAGCTGTCAGTACAAAATCACTGGCATAGTACCAGATGCAATAGCAGGATTCTCTACAATGAGCTTTAATAAGATTTAATAATTATAACTCAGGTTATGCAGAATAGTGCTGGAAATGCTGTGGGTGTTCATAAGAGCTTCAGTGAGACAATAATAAGAATTAACAGCAGGGGGCGGTGTTTCACAACGATTTCTGTTAATTATAACTCAGGTGATGAAGAGAAACTCGAGTTTTCATCAGGTCTCCAGTTTGGAAAATAATAATTCAAATCAGCAGGGGGCGGTGTTTCTGGTATTGCACAGATTTCTGTCATACAGTAACACACTTCTCTGTTCCACTGTCTAACATGATTTTAATATATATATATATATATATTGCCATGGTTACTTATTTCTATATATTTAATGTGAAGGACATTCTTTGCCCGTGGATTAGATGTATGTTGCTGACATGCTTAATGCATTGTCACAATTTATTACCAGTGTATCTTCTCTGCTCCACAGTTGACGTGACTCTGGACCCTGATACAGCACACCCCAATCTCATCCTGTCTGAGGATGGGAAGCAAGTCAAAGATGGTGAGAAAGAACAGCCTCTCCCTGACAATCCAAAAGATTTGATAAGAAGAGCTATGTCCTGGGCAGAGAGGGCTTCACTTCAGGGAGACACTACTGGGAGGTGGAGGTGGGAGGGAAGATACATTGGGCACTTGGAGTCACCAGAGAGTCTTCTCAGAGGAAGGGGGGCATCACTGAGAAACCCCATCAGGGATTCTGGATTGTGGACTGGGATGAAGAAAATAATCAATTCTGTGCACTCACTGAGCCCCAGATCCCTCCCGAGGGATGAAGATTATGATTACGATGACCGTGGACGATGAATATGACAATTATGATGACCATGACGATGAATATGACAATTATGATGAACGTGACAATGAAGATGACAATTATGATGACCGTGACGATGAAGATGAAAATTATGATGACCGTGATGATGAATATGACAATTATGATGAACATGATGATGAATATAGCAATTACCATAAATGTTACAATTACGCTGAACGTGATGATGAATGTGACCATTTTGATGAACGTGATGATGAATGTGACCATTTTGATGAACGTGATGATGAATGTGACCATTTTGATGAACGTGATGATGAATATGACCATTTTGATGAACGTGATGATGAATATGACCATTTTGATGAACTTGACAATGAATATGACAATTACGATGACCGTGACGATGAATATGACAATTATGATGACCGTGACGATGAATATGACAACTACGATGAACATGAACACAAATTAATTGCTGTCACTGACCCCTGGACCCCCCTCCCCCTGAGCCTGAAGCCCCGGAAGATGGGGGTGTATCTGGATTATGAGGGAGGGCAGCTCTCCTTTTACAATGTGGAGACCAGATCTCACATCTACACTTTCACTGACACCTTCACTGAGAAACTCTATCCATTGTTTTCTCCTGGTCTTTATTCCTCTGGTAAGAACGCAGCTCCACTGATCATCTGCCCGCATACCTACACAGATTAATACAGATTACTAGCACGAGGAACATGATCACTGCCCCCACCCTTTTCTTGTGTTGAAGATATTTTGGTGCCTTGCTTTAATACTTTGTTTGAGACATGCAAATACTGTATGGAAAAAAAATAAGGTAGCGAAAGCTAATCGGAGGGAAGAGCATTGATTTTAAAGCCTTGTTTAGCACAAAAAAGAGTGTTTACAAAAAATAATTTACTACTAAAAATATTGTGTTCCCATTGTGTCCACCTGGTGTCGATGTTGCTCTATGTAAAATCAATAATCACATTTTGTTTATTGCGATTTTTTTTTTGAGAGACTGCATGATGAAATAAATGCAATTTGCTTTACAGTATGACAGGGGACCCATGTTTGTGTGACACCAGCCTTGTGTAGCAAGAGCTATTGTCCCTCACCTTCCTATAGTGCTAAATTCACCAAACAAAAAAAAAAAAACTTTTAAAGCAGTTTATTCTAGTTTATTTTTAACAGCATTTATTCAAGAATAGGGATCTTCAGAGGTGATTGTAATCTCTTTCTCTTATTAATACAGGCTGTTTGTGCTTCAATCATTCTGAGTGCTTCTGGGTTCTGCAGCTCCTCCAATATCGAGTTCTTATCATTTTAAATCTGCCTTTACCTGGCTGTGAGCTGCTGTGATCTCGTCTGGAGAATCCTAACAGCCAGGCGCTGGACTGCCGTCCTCACTCCATTCAAGTCTATATAAATGTAGAGTGGGCGGGGCTGGCAGAGTTGAAAGGTCACGCTGTCACATGATGTGAATGGAGTGCGCAAGCTTGTCTGGGTTTTAGGGTTCTCCAGACCAGCTCCCAGCAGATCACAGCCAGGTAAAGACAGATTGTATAAATAAATAGATAGATATATAGCTATCGCACTGCATTGTCGCTCTCCAGTGTTGTACACGTCCCATGAAGGATGATGTGGGATGGAAAGACTTAGTGGATTTTTATATTGGAGACTCTGAGTCCTACAGGACTGAATGCAGAACACGGCTTCAGCTGTTTTCTCCCTGATA
>JAGXEW010000491.1:0-100308 GCA_030684275.1 Acipenser oxyrinchus oxyrinchus
AAAATAATGTGATGTGTAAAAATAATGTAATTGTATGTAAAAATAACGTGATATCTTGTAACAATTGTAAGTTGGCCTAGATAAGGGTGTCTGCTAAGAAATAAATAATAATTGTATCCAATTTTGCTTTTCCAACTGGCAAGTGGGCACCAGATCCTCACCAGTGTCACATGTGATTATTACCATTGTTCAGATTGAAATAGATGCTCTCAAATGAAAAGGCAGTCTTTTTAATAGCAGTTCGAGATTAGGAGAAGGAGTCAGAAGAAGCTAAACATAACTTAAACAGGGAAAGCAATTTGTTTGGATGGTCGTTTTATGTGTAATTGCCAGACTAGCCACTAGGGGGTAAGTATTAATTACAGGTAAGTTCATGGGTCGGTAGCTTCTTTGAACACAAGTACAGCCCTACACAGTCATTGGCCTTCATCATTTTTTTCTTATATATAGTTTAATTCTTCTTCTCACGGTCACTGTATTCAAACAGTCATTTAAATTAGTATGGGGACTAAAGGTTATTACATCAATGCCATTCAGCAGTTTTACATTAAGACTGCATGTTGGGTTACATTCTCATTTTAGTCAGCAGGGGCACTCTTTCTTCAAGTAACACCCTTAAAACACTGCCTTACAAAACCAAAAGGCACTTCTCTCTGATATCCTAAAAGGTCTCGCTTACAGATCGTTCAGAATACCGCCGCTAGAATTCTGACTAAAACCAGGAAACGTGAACATATTACCCCTGTTTTAGCCTCCTCACACTGGCTCCCTGTGCAGTATAGAACTGGTTTTAAAATGTTGCTGTTAACCTATAAAGCCTGCATTGTGATGCTTTTGTATGAAAAGCGCTATATAAATTTAATAAATACATAAATAAATATATTACTAGACCAGTCTGGAGTAGAATTTCCTATTGTACTCGAGTGGTGTGCAACCCCAAAAAATAAACACTGGGGGAGACACAGCTGCAGCCCAAAAATTCACGGGCGCTGCATGGTCTAACCACAATGAAGCAACTGCCAATGTTTCATCAGCACAATAAATTCAGCACGCTGCTTAGGTGTGGAATGCATTGGTCTTTAATCATGACTCACACACCCGTGGGGTGTTACTCCCCATCGCACGTCCACACAGCCTCAGTTACTGTTTACATTAATCTAACATTAAAGTAGGGGGAACAGCAGCGGGCCGATATGGTGAATATATATTGTAGCGACCTCGGTTAACGCAGGCAGGCGCATCACACAGGACAAGGCAATCCACACACAGGCGGAGGGCGGGCGTGAACCCGGGACCTCTCGCACTAAAGCATTGGTGCATGCCACATTGTAATATATAGGTCCGCACACGTTGTATTAAACGTGTTTTGCTTCTAACCTATTCGGGGGGGACGAGGAGATTTCAGGAGTATTTCCTGTGACACCCGAGCCACAGTAATCTCGCATTCCAAAACCACAAACATACATAGTAAAACGCCTAACCATTTCACTGGAAGTGTTGTTAACATAATACGTCAAGCAACGCATTTCTTCCTTAATCCACGCCCCTTCACACTGGATTATAAAACAGGTATACCAGCCCCTGAGATGAAAAACCGTGCGTTGACAAACTTTGAATCGTGATGTGCATAAAGTGAGCAGCCCCTTCAGTTTACCAGCATTGGGGAGTCACGCTGTTTTGTCATTTCTGGACCCTTCGCAACATTTCAATAACAAATTAGCATCATTTCCTATCGCGCTTCTTGGGGATTAAAGAAGAGAGCCGCATTTCCACGGGGTTTGCTGCTTGCGAATAGAAATGCTTACTTTCAACATGAACCCCGAAGGTCGATGCGCGCAGAACCTCGAGGACACCTCCAGCAGTGACGCGAGGGATGGAAGCAACAGGTCACCGTTACCGGGACAACCGGCAAGTCCTCAAAACATTCCCGCGTCACCGGCCTCTGGTTTAACTGAGGTCAGTCGTTTGGACAGCGAGCGGGCGCTGGCACAGGGTCTCCGCCTGCTTCATTTAACACGGATCGTTACCCTGGTAAGCTGCACGAAAATATAATCATTATATAAATACCATTTGCAGCCAGTTTAGTCACTTGCACCACAGTGTGCTTTGAAGCTAATCACAGGCCAGGTTTGCAAAACGAATGTTTCCGGTAATGGTTAAATTCCTAAAGCTTTAAATGTAACTGGAGATGAAGTTCAAAGGAATACTGTTGCACCTGTCTTTAAACTCTAAAGTCTGTTAAAATATAATTGTGCAGAACGCGTAAAGATTACAGGTAGTAAGTGTGCAGTATTACAAATGGGAGCAGATTCAAACTTGGGCATTGGGTATTATTATTATTATTATTATTATTATTATTATTATTATTATTATTGCATGTCATGTATTACTGTTTATTAACTTAGAAAAAATGTTGTTTGTTTTTCAGACTCCAATCTGGGAAAAACACAACCTCAGAAAAGATATATAGGGGTCAGGGTTAGATTGCCTGTCAAAGACATGCTGAGAAAAATCCGAATTGCAAAAGGCGTCGATCCTACTGACTTGCAGGTAAGAAGCGGCACCGCATCTAAACACTGTAACAACTTTACACAGATATGAAGAGACCAGCAGAAAGTACAAGTGTAATTACCAGTGTCGCTGTTCTTTTTCTGCAGGAAACCCCAGCGAAAGGATCCAAACCACATTCAGGTATGCACGTTAATCTGAAAGAGTCGGTCATTTTAAAAATGTTAAAGTAGTAAGAGACGCGGCAAATCTTCGCAATCCACTTATTTGTGCAATCCTGTTTCTGTCTTTGGTGCAGGAGACAAAAGACGAGTTTATCCCAATTCAGATAGGCGAAACAGGCAGGTGAGTTGACTCTTTCCCATTATTATTATTATTATTATTATTATTATTATTATGGACATCTGCTTGTTAATGAAGTCTAGTTATGCAGCATCTACCTCACAACCTAATGCAAATAGTTCCTTTTGTTGCAGAATAAGTTATCAGCAAAGAGCCTGGAAGTTTTGGATATGCTTGTTGAGGTCTTGGAAGAGGATTTAAGAACAAGCAAATCCAACAGACACAAAGCATCGCATGGCATGTTCCCAAACTGTGTTTCACAAACCCCCTACCCCAACCTGCAGAGAGTCCCATGGAAACGAGATTTTATCAACCAGTCGTCCAACTCCCTTCTGGAGTACAACCCTGGGAGCAGCACGCCACCGTCGCAAAGTTATTACCTTCCAGCTGATTTCTCTCCAGCGAGCTCCCCTGAAAGCCTTGAATACAACACCTCTCCAAATTACGAGCCAACGCCGATCCAGTCCCCGGTCTTTACAAACGACTGTGCGGAGGAAATGTTGCCTGTCCAACATTCTTACACGGCGTATTCGCCGCTGAGCGTGGACTACCAGGTGCCGTCTCCGTCCCCTCCAGAATCCGTGTACCACAGTCCACAGTCACACTTTTACAAAGGGCGTCTGGACACAAACCGCGGCGATTCTCCGGTGACATTTAAGAATCATTCTCCGAACGACCTGCGGCAGGACACCGGAGGGCTTTCGTTTTTCCGGTTTCAACTGCAGAGGGAAGAGAGTTTCCTCCGCACTATTTCTGATCAGGAGCTGTTTGCGGTGGATAAATGTGGGAACACGTGAGTAATGCTTAATAAAACTGAGCCTAAATTAGCATTTTATTGGTACACTTGAAAAAACAACACGGAGAATAAACAAACGCATCTCCAAGCGCAGGTCAAAATGACTTTGTACATTGTATTAAAAAAATGCGAACATTTTATATTTGGTAAATTAGGATTAGGATTATTCTCAGATTAACCCTTTTTGCATATTGTGACCATTGAGATCATTAGTAATAATCTATAGGCAATGGGAATGCTTAAACTATTAATATGCACATGCAGTTAAAGACAAGAATCATTAATTCTGATGGCAGAATTCTGCCTGCCAGCTGTTACCTGCACAAGGAAAAAAAAAAACGTTTTCCATTGAAAACAAATTCCAAGAATATCAAAGCAAAACAGGATGTGATGTATCATGTGACCTTTGTTATCTTAGTAAGCACTAAGGATTGGAATATTAAACAAAGATAGCTTTGTCAGTCACTGGTTTTCCATGGAAGAAAACAAGGAAGAGTATTATGTCTAATTTAACTCCTTGTTGGTAGAAATTAATCGTTAGAGGCTTTTGTAAAGCACAATTTAATTACCGTGTTTTGGGTGTTGCAGCTGTAACAGTGGCATTAGACCAGTCACAAGACATTACCATGCACCAAAGTATTTATCCCAAGCAATATTTATTAACCACTGGAATGCCAAACAAACACTTACACCAGTTGCAGAATGTCTATAGCAGACAATCCCACCCTTCGCCACAAATATGTTTATTTTTGTTTCCCTGATTAATAACAGTTGATTTCCTTCAATCTCCAGATTGCTTCACAGAGCTGTATCCCAGGGCAAGAGGGCCCAAGTCTATGCACTTGCACAGAGGATGGTGAATGCACGCAGAATAGATGACAAGGATGCTTCGGAAAGGGTACATCTCTTCATTCTTTTAAAGAGAAATTAGGGGTTGGTGTGATCAGCTCGTGCCTGGTGTGGAGGCACTGCACAGCTGGACCGGAGAAGCACCCTGAATTGCATTAACCACCCATCCCTGACTGTCCTGGGAATTACATCTAAAATAAACAGTTCATGCAATTTGGGTGGATTTTCTGGTGCTGTGAAATAAGCTGTGGTTTATCATATAAAGGACGTGGAATGCACTTAGCGTGTGTGTATTCAGGGCTTCAGTGAAATAATATGCAACAGAAATCTTAACCCCAGGATTATTTAGCTCACTTTTGGTTCTATTTTTTATTTTTTTGCCCAGACGGCATTGCATCTTGCAGCGTTGAAAAACCAGCATCTAATGGTCAGCGATCTGATCTCCCTCGGTTCCAACATTAACGAAAAGGACAAGTTTGGGAAGACCCCACTGCATCTATGTGCGCAAACGGATATGTCCGAGTCCTGGAGGTAAGAAAAGGTCTTCCAAAGGTCTAGTATAATGCCCAGTCACAAGAGCAAATCCAATGTTTCATCATCAAACAGTGGTTTTAATTCAATCCTTTTCAAGACTTTGCATACATCCCTATTTGGATCCAGTGCTTTTGAAACTTTTTTTTTTGGTAAAATGTTCCTCACTTGTAAAATATGCCGCTGCTGTTTTTCCCAGATGCTGAAAAACGCTCTGAGCGATGGAGCTCATGTTGAAGTGGAGGCGGTTGACCACAGTGGTATGTATCTCTTATGCAGTAATGTGTGTGGTTATATAACACTGCTTACAACACGTCGGAGTCAAATGCTTCATGATTAAGCATGGTTTTTTTTTTTTCGTTCACAGGTCTAACTCCGCTGAATTGTGCAGTTATTGTTTTCAACAAGACAGTGAGAGAGCTGGAGAAAGAAGAGGTTCCCAGCAATATCAACTTCCTAACTCTCAGAAAAGAACAGCTTCTTGATGGGATAGAATACCTGCTGGAAATGGGAGCCAACCCTACCCATCCTGTAAGTGTTATCTGTATACACGTTCTCCGGGGTCTTCCCTGTGCGCTACTACACATTGGCTCTGTTTTACAATGACACACTATCATGGAGATGTCATAGGAGATATAAACTCAGCTCAACTGGTATTATTAAAGTGATTGTAAATAACAAAGCAGTTCCACAATTCTTGCCTGCTGTGCACTTCTATTCAATATAGATCTCAAATTTGTAGTTTTGAAAAATAAACAAGTATATTTTTTCTAATATCATATCTGGTACTACGCTACTGTAGGTTCAAAAATCTTTTGCAAGCCATGTTTTCAGGGAGTGTTCCTTCAACTGCTTCCTTCCTGTCAATAACCAAACAGCTGATTCCCCTAATGACCTAGGAAGTGAATGCTTAACAGATTTCCTTCCAGTTTTGGAGTAAATAGCATTGAGACTCGGTCCAATGCATATTAATGCACAATAAATATTATATTTCTATTTAAATATTATGTTTGTCTTCTTAGGAGCCTGTATCCGGCCATACAGCAATGGGCTTTGTGTATTGTATTTCTGGTTTTATATTATGTTTGTATTTTGTAGGAGCCTGTATCAGGGCGTACAGCAATGCACTTTGCTCAGGAAGAAAACAACATGGAGCTGATTCACCTTTTTCAGAGCCGATATCCCAAGATCGGAGACCTGTTGAACGAGGTAAGATCTGTGTTTGGAAGGTCAATGCGTGTGTATTGAGACATTTTACAAGGTGCCAATGAGTTGTTCTATGCAAATCAGCCCCATGCATGAACACACACACAGATACTCACAGTTGTTCAAAATGCTGGGCCATATTCGTAATTGAGAAGCTCCTACAAGCACCCTATGCGTATCTGGGTAGTGTACAACATCAAAAGTTTTGTTTTCGTTTTATAAAAAAAACTATACAAACTTTTATGGAAAAAAAATGCTTATTGCCCCTTGTCTTTATTTAAACAAAATTGCTTGACCGTTTATATATATGGATAATAGCTGTCAGTTAGTTCTTTATTTCTGAGGTTTTTTTGTATTTAACATTTTTTTACCTGAATGGCTGTTTGCCATTAAAAATGCAATTGCCTTATAAGGATTAACCGATACAGGGGGTGCAATTCCATTTGAACCGAGGAATGCAGTTTAACAAGTCTAGCCTTGCAGAGCAGTTACAAACTTGTTTGTGTGTATTTCTAAGAGCAGCCACTGTTACTGATATTGCATTCTTTCTTTCTGTTTTGAAGGATTATGCATCGCGCACCATGCTGGATGTGATGAGCAATATGGGCAGTTTGTACGCATAAAATAAGGCAGTTGCAACCCTTTGATCTCTGACTCTTCTGGAAGGTAAGAATCATTTGATATTGTTTAAATACATCAGAACTATCCAAGTAGTTGCATGACAAGCAAGGGATGAGTTTAGCAGTACGAAAATGGAAAATCCTTCTGCTGCAGAATACTGTAAGCAGTGCAGTTCTCTCTGTGTACATTGAAATGGTGTTCCCCAGTACAGCAACACTGATACCGTCTATTCTTTCTTTTGGATTTTTAGGAGAACCTGGAAGCTGTGAAGCTGATCGTTCCTCTCCGCTGGTGATCTTGCACGGTTTAGTACCGTGTGGCTGCCAAGTCTGGCGGTCCGTTAATTGACAGTAAATGTCTTTGAATTGTGAAAGCCTGAACCGAAACTAGAAACTAGATGTATTCAAACTTTGAAGGTACAAAACTAGCTTGCTAACATGCAAAGCATATGCACAATCACAAACATTCTGGATAGGTCTATGCATACAAAGATATTTCATTAACGTGCTTTTGAATGCTTCCGCTACAAAAATGATATCCTTATTAATAAATACAAATTTCCATATTGCATATTTCATCCGTAACTTTGTGCACTCAATCATACATTGTGCGTGAAATATAAACACAAAAAGCATTAGCCGAATCATTTGTCTGCTTGACTTTTCTTATTGTAATACATTTGTATAATCCGAATCCAATCTTTTCATGGCATGCATTTAATTAAAAGCATTGTCTAATGTTTCAAAGTAAGGTTCAGGCTTGTTCTCGTGCAGCCAAAGTTTATGAAAGGGCTATATGAATGCAGGCAGGGTTTGGATTTGAAATGTGATTTGAAAATGAAGATGCTGTCCACATTTCTACTTTCCGGAAGCCTAATTGTACTCACCCAGGCCGCAGTAGTCTTTTCAAAGCCTAAGGTTGCAAATTAGCTGGTTTCTGTGAAACTTCCTTTGTTTGCTACATTATGCTAGCACATTGTAAATCATATTGTTACTGAGAAACAGAGGTCAACCTCTCTCTTGATTCTTGTGTGTCAGGTTCTATGTTGTGCTCTTCTATTCTGAAAATATAACTGATAACATGTGGTTTATATAGAGGTTATAGTGGCATGACATTTTATGGCTGCTTAAGAACATGAAACAAGGGCCTGAATTAAATATAAAATCATGGTGTCACCATAATTTAATCCACACCCAGGTTGAGAGGTTATGCAAAATCTAACAAGTATTTTAAGAATAAATTGTGCTGTATGTTAAAATGTAAAAATCTATAAATAGCGGTGTTAGTCGGTAGGACTGTAGCTGTTGAATAAAAAGTGATCTGCATGTGATACTAGATACTGACTGTATAATAAATGCTATTTGAGAGTGGTTTAAACTACTCTGTTCTAAACTGAAAGCTTTTCATTGTCATTATGTTTTGGTTATACAATTCTGTGAAATGTATCATGCAAAATTACTGGTGACTGCAGCCAACAATCTTAAACCGTTTTAGTTTGTATTGTGTAACTGTGGTAATTCATTGAATAAAATGTGTAACTGGAAAAATACCCTTGCGTCATCAGTCTTGTGAATGCCCTGTGAAATCGATTAGAAGCAATTTGTTACTGCGGTTTTTTATGTTAATCATGACAGTAAGAATAGACATAATGAAGTGTTCTTACCTTTGTATAAGTTAGTGATCAGCAGACGTGTCCGCCGCATGAAGAGCACAGCGTGTGGTTTTCACTAACTCTACTGTACAGAATAAATGATTTTTTTCCTATGGGTAAATATCAGGACTTTCTTCCTATGCATCGGGACACGGGACATTTGCAAGGAAATCGGGACTGTCCCGACCATATAGGGACTGTTGGCATGTATGCAAAACTGACTGTGTGAAATACACTACAGAAGCATGTGCAAACAGGCACTCCCATATATTCTCAAAATCTGATGCTATCAATAACTAACTCATTTAATACCAAGCTTCACTATAATTGGATAAGTGGTTCTTCAGATATATGGAAATTGTGACAGAAGTGTATCAGTGCTGGCATAAGGTTAATGAAAATGCAGAAAATGATATAAATATTAGCAGGCCAGCGAGATGAGCCCATCAAAAAAACAAACAGTGAATGCTCAGCAGAAAATCTGTCAGCTATATTTATCCACCTCTTACCCAACTTGTAACTCTCATAAAGGTTTGCACTTTAAAAACACAGAATGCAAATTATATCAAAACATGTTCTACTGTAAAATACATAAATATAGCTTATTAAAAAAAAAATTAAAACCATTCGACTTGGTATTCAAGCTGTATTTATTTATTACAGAATATGTCTCAAGGTTGTGTAATGTACAGGATGTATATGCATATAATAACATTATGCATATAATGCAATATAATAATCTCGAGGTTTGGTAAGTTCATTTTCATTTGATATATTCTTTCTAGATCCATATCTTTAAACATTTGCCGCGGGCTGACCTGCACTAGAATATAATTGCTAGTAATTTCTGCTGAATTGCTAACTTCTGATTGCTATGTGCATTACAAAGAAAGTCAGAACAGGCTTGACAGCAATGCTGAGACCATTTTTCTTGTTGTCATTTCAAAATGCTAGACCTTATTTTTAAGGTCGCTGCTGTCTTGCCAAGAGGATTATTTTGTATTCTAAATCCGTGCTAAAAAAAAAAAAAAAAAATCACAGTTATTATTTATTTTTTTTTTTTTACAGTTCGGAACTAGTTTTCTTTCCTGTGACGTGTCAATAACGTTCTGTAGAGAGGGTTCAACAGGTAAGCAGACCTGGAGAAGGACTGTTCTCTAAGCGGCTTGCTTATCATAAAAGAAAGTGAACAGTAGACGGTATCATTGATGAAAGAAGAAAGGTTTTATTTCCAATACTGCATCCACACATACTCTCAGCCCAGTGACTCCCTGGTGCTCTCCCGCTCCCCTGCAGTGCCCACTATTTATAAGGCACTCCAGCTGATCAGCGGGCAGGTAATATTGCACCCTGTTATTAGGTAAAAAAGGGTGTGATTGTTTGCATTGAAGATGTTGACAAACTGGATGGTTATATGTAACTGTTACTTCGAAGTCCATGCAGAATGACTAGTCTCATACTGTTTTTACGGCCATATATGCTGGGCGGGTCAGAACCTAAAGAAAGACTTCACAGCGGAGTCTTAAAGGTTTCAGATCAAGTAATGATCATGTACTTCATGTGTAGGCTGTTTTGCATAAGTGCTTTTCATATCCGACACTGTGTAAGAAAGCAAGATTCCCTGGAATGGACCTAACTTAAAAATGTTGAAAAAAGTAATATACACTGCCTGGCTACTTTATTAGGACTTATATATTGGGTTGGGACACTGCTGGGCCCTGATCAGAGCTTTGACTAGGCATAGAGGGATGTTAATCTATTAATATGGCATGCAACTTGTGCAGAGAGGTAGGCAGAGGATGGTGATGACTGATCCATCATTCGAGTTCATCACCAAACATGCTCAAATGGATTGAGATCTGCAGTGGCCTTGGAAGGGGTCTGAAGTCTCTACCATGCTTCTGCCACTGTGGATGGTTCCATCGCCAGAATCTTTAGGTGGACTTGCTCTTCCAGCAGTCCTTAAGTAAACTACAGCATTCGTTCAGCCTTTCATAGTAATCAAGAGATCCAGGGTATACCAGGAGAACACGCCCCACACCAGGGCGATGCCAAATCCAATCTGGTATAAACACAGTAGGTCATTGCACTGATGAGGTTGGAATGTCATTTCTCAAAAGTTAAAGTTTTGGGATGTATTCCAGTAGCTGTTAGGATTGCGATACACTTTGGAGCTTCAGAGAAACCACTGGGGGATTACATGATACTGCTGGAATAATTTACGTCTTGTTTTTCTGAAAACAGTAGGTAGTGTTGCTTCATACAATAAAAATGCATTTCTGACACAACAGCTGCAGAGCAAAGTAAATTAGGGCTTTCTGCATTATCTGAAACATGTATTTTTGGCCCATGCAGGGTTGATGAAACAAGCCAGGCTGGATGTGCCAAGACACGTTGTCAATTATATAACACAACCCGCCTTATCGGCATAGCTATCCAGAATAGACTTAGATGTTTAATTGCAAATCAGAAAGACTTAAAGGGCAAGACCACTGCAGGTCCTTCTAACTCACCAGAATAAACAGGCTGGACCTGTTGTCCGTATCACAGCATTATATTGTGAAACATATTGCTGATTCTTTCAACGTTTGTAATGATATATCACAGGATCTTCTGTAATTTGCAAGTCGACTGTGTTATGGAGAGGGCCCATTTCATAGGAATCATGACCACTTTTGAAAGAGTAAACATCAGTTTTAAAATCCTGATTCTCATCAGCGTGCATTCTTTCCAGTGCTCTGATGTTTGTTTGTTACTTGCTTTCAATTTCACTTTTATTTTGTTCAAGTGCTTGTTTTCACAGCTTCAAATGCAATGCTACAGACGATTGCAAAGATAAGATTCCAAAAATGAGACTGAATATGAAAAAGCTGCTGCTAGATCTCTCAATACTTGCTGTATATGATTCAATTATAAAGTACTTTTTTTTGAAGTTATAACACCACACAAGTATTGCTTTTTAAATCTTTGCTTTGGAAACTCAATATTTCAATTGTAAAAAAACAAAAAACACTCTCGGTCTTGGCTTGTTTGCAAAGCAAAGTTGCTTCCCTGTCTGAGAAGCTCTTGAATACCAGGACAGGGTGTGTTCAAATATACAAGTGCAGGTACCAATGGTGCCAGGGCTGCACAGACAGACATATTAATGATTGGTTTTATAGATGCAGCACAGCTCTTCAGCAAAAGCATGAGACAGAAGTTGGTAATTTCAGGCCCAAGGATAAAAAGCTTTTTAGCAAAAGCTGCTTCCAAACAGGGCCCTTGTTTTTCAGTAGAGGGCGGCGTTCTCAGTAGAGGATTCTAAAGAAGCCCAGGTTCACAGTCCTGTCCTGAAGACGGTATGATAAGAGGGAATGTTCTTTGCATTTATTTCCAGGAGACTCAAATGTTTCAACACACACAGGCATATTAATTACATCTCGGCCCTGTTCACAAACCCTTCGGGATTGTTTTAAGGAATATTCTTTTAAGAACTTAACAAAACAATCGTGATTATATATATATATATATGTATGGCACACAACACTACTGAGACTATTCAAGTGAAGGCTTTTGAATTTATTTTGCAATACCCTCAAACCTTATAAAGAAATGTCACTACCAAACATTTCACTGTAAATTGTGATGAGTTGTTTATCGTTGACAGGATAAACGGGCTCTTACAAGAAAATAAAAACAGAACACAAAAAGGCCTGAGAAGACGATAATGAGGGAGCAGTTTGAAAACGCTTATTGGTGAAGGATTAGCTTAGTGGCGGTGATTTGCATTAGAATCCTCCACGAAGCTTGGAAGAAGCCATTTGATTCATGCGTTAGTTGTACGCTGTGAATCTGCACCATTTCACTGTGCCACGTGAATTTTATACACTTGGAACTGATCGCTGAGAGGAAAAACAAGAGCTGATTGTGATCTCTGGGTTGCATAAAGGCTCCCCGTTGTTCTGCTGTGCTTGTGTGCCTTAGCGAATAGCCCAGCTGTGTACAGTTCAAATTCAACAGCATGTAGATGCAATGGATAGTGCATGGAGGAAAGAATCTTAACATAGCACTGAAAACACTGGCCAGATAAGAATGGAGGTTTAGGGCGTTAGATGAATGAGATTTAGATCTTGTGAGATGCAAAATAAATGATAATCACGTCTGATGGCTGTCTGCACTTTTATCAGTTCAATCCCGGTGAAAGCAGCATACCAAATTGAGAAGATAATGTACTGTAGGCATTAGAGAGTATATGTAACAGTCCTCATCAGTAATCAAAGAGACACAAATCTGAAATGTTTTAGCCTGTCGTCCAACAGCTCTTGGGCCCAATTGGGCTCTCCGAGTCCTTCAGTGTTTATATCTATTCTTATATGCAGTATAAATTCAAAATCAGCACTGACACTATCATTACAGAATGCAATAGTATAGGGTATGTCTTTGTCAGATTGTACTGTATCAATATGTTCATGATAAACCACATCTTCACGAGAAATTATGTAAGTGAAAGTGAACTGCCAGAGAAGCTGACATTATTTTTCATGAGTCCAAAATTCACAAGCATGAAAATAGAAAGAGTCATTCAGCTACATTGCTTACAGGACCTGTTGGAGCCAGTGTCTTTCTTTTAACAGAATAAAGGAAGTGTGACAGTAACTGTTATTACTGTTAGGAGACTTTGAGAAAAACATTTCATGATAAGCTCTTTGAAGTGTTTACTGCTGTCATGCAGGCTAAAACTTGTTTTATTACTTTGTTTTATGTAATGCATTGAAACTAATCATAACATCAGATTCAATGACATTCAAATTAATGCTGGCATTCTCAGAAAAGGACTGATTATTGAGATCTCGTTCCATAACAACCAGTACAGTCACCTGCCACAAAAATGTGTGGACAATAGGAGGAAGTATAATAGAAGACAGACACATCGGAAGTTAAAAAGCAAGAAATATCTGCCCTGGATTGGAGGGAGCACCCTTTCTCTTAGGGGGTGAGAGGGAGCAGTTCAGTCTCCATGCCTCAAGTCTGCCCTGGATTGGAGGGAGCACCCTTTCTCTTAGGGGGTGAGAGAGGGAGCAGTTCAGTCTCCATGCCTCAAGTCTGCCCTGGACTGGAGGGAGCACCCTTTCTCTTAGGGGGTGAGAGAGGGAGCAGTCCTGTCATTGATTTCTGTGTTTTAAGTATTTAAATCTATTAAGCAGCAGCAAAGTTTCAAAAACTGATATTGTACTGTTAGACAAACACTACAGTTTTACAAGTCTGTCAAAAAATATTACTTCAGGTTTCAGATAACTTATTATCTGTCTTTCAAAGCTCTTTTTCCGTTCAGTTCCGATTCGCTGTGTTTGACAATGCACACAAGGTTTTTGTGTTGTCAGTGCAGTGTTAACTTTGTTGACGTTGTATGTGTTGTGTTCATTGGATCTCAGACTGACAGCCTCTTGGACAGGAGATCCTTGGAAACTTTAATCTGGATGGGACTTCATTGATAAATTCTGATCATTATTATTATATGAGTAAATGGGGGTGAGTTCCTGGTCAGTAGGGTCCATTTTAACGTGATGGTTTTGCTTCCCTAACCCTGGCTCAAGGACACCCTATAGAAACATCATCTTAATCCCCTTAGCTATACCCTGAATAAGTTTCACAAATAGCACTACCCAGATGTCACAAAGACGACTGAGCGGTGACGTCACGTCAGAAGCAGGAACAAAAACAACAGAGAGAGGTGGAGTTTGGTGGAGCTGAGCGAATGCTTTCGCTCAGCATTTAATGAATAAACAGAACAGAAAAATAAACGGTTGTAACAAAAACACAGGACACGGCACTTTCGCCAAAATAAACAGACATAAACAAAACGAACTCACACTTAACAAACGGTGACGAACAAACACGGTGAGTAAACTAATCTTCTTCTTATTATTATTATTATTATTATTATTATTATTATATTTAGATTTTACCTCCTTCTCCATACCCGTTCTCCACTCACCGAACACACAACCCCGAGTGAGTGAAAACATGCTGTTTTTATGCAGTTGTACCGAGACTCGATTGCTAGTCAATCATTCAATTGGAATCTCGGTACAACTGCACGTGAATTAATTAAAGTGCAATTCCCGTGACCACACATTATATTTTAACCAGCACGTGAAGTGATTTGTGCCCTCCTCGTGCCAAATACAAATCTACATTTTTAAATCACACGTGAACCACAGACCCGTTTATATCCCGTGTACCGATGACTATACACCAACATTTACACACAACACGTAACACAAAATACACACGGGGGGGGGGGGCACTTTGCCACACCAGATCAATACAAACACACCAAGCATGCTAGGATCTAGACATTCAAGACCATGAATGCAAGTTTAAAGCAACAGGTATGCCAGGATCAAACAAGGATGATGATGCACACCTTGCACAAAATACGCATGAAAGAAAGCACAGACAGAATTCATTTTTATTATTTTTAGCCTTGCTATTTATGGTAAGTTACAATTCAAATAAACACGAGCTTGTTTTTAAAACTAGCCAGCAAACAATCAAAGTCCGTTTGTTGC
The DNA here is from genome assembly GCA_030684275.1 of Acipenser oxyrinchus oxyrinchus. Classification (NCBI taxonomy): domain Eukaryota; kingdom Metazoa; phylum Chordata; class Actinopteri; order Acipenseriformes; family Acipenseridae; genus Acipenser; species Acipenser oxyrinchus. The sequence continues at coordinate 15,056 of JAGXEW010000491.1, forward strand.
TGTTTGCTTTCAGTCGCTGATTGGAATCTCATAAATATTGGATTAAGAAGGGAACTCCTTTCTCACTTATCGTATCTTAACTCGGAGCCATAAAGTAATGCAATACACTTCCAGGGAAAAAAGATCTGGAGCTAAAAATAAACCTCATGAATCGGAAATCGCGGAATTTGCAGGCTCCCACAGAATTCCTAATCTTCAACATGTTCGGCAAGTTTGCTACAGCTACATCGTCATCATAATTATCATGAACAGACTGCTAGTGTGACCTTAGTGGTTTGGTTTTGGTTTTGTTAAATTAACAGATGTTTTGTTGACAAGTTTTGCTGCTGTACTGCAGTACTGAGGGCGTAAACTGAAAATGAAAGGGCCTCCATACGAACAGCAGCTATTAATATCATAGCTAGAAGAGAATGAAGTATTTGAAAACCACGCTGTACTTCTTTAAAACATTTTTGATCATCCATAAAATGGTTCTAAAGTTCTAATGTTCTAAATGACATGTTGTTGGGCGGAGTGCTTGAGGTTGTGATCCCACTGTTCAGCGTTTCCAGCAATAGACTTGTTTGAACAATGTCTGCTGAAATCGTGGCATGCACAAGACTAATAACACATCTGCTGCGTCTGTCTTCTACATAACTCCTTGGAAGGAAATCACTGGAGCAATCTACAGTAAGCAGATCACATTCGCTGATAAGGATAACACTGGAAAATAGTTTAGCTGTCAAAGAGTTTTCCATTCATGTATCGCCACGAAGTGGAAATACTTTCTGCAATCTCAAATATTTTTCCATAGTGAAAACATAGCACAGTGTAATAAGGCATAGTGAAAACAAGGGTAAGCATTGTAAAGCCAGAGAGGCATGGTAAATCATATTATGGCAAAATCAGTAAATTAATTTGCAAAGACTAAATGACCAATGTGAGGTAGAGAAGGTATCTGTGCAATCTATCAGCACAGTGTTGACATGTGGCTGCCTTTGCTTTTACCTTTTGCTTTATGACCTTTTGCTTATATTACCAGTCTCATACAGTGAGATAACTGTCTTTCGCATGAAGCTTATCACCAGTCTAAAAGCCCTGAAGGACTGGCCAAAGCCATGCAGTAAACACAACTGCAATAAATGAAGGATCATGTGTTTTTATTATAGACAGCCACGTTTACCCTAACCAAAGAGCCAAGCTTTAGGGATCTATTTATAAAATCAACCATACATATGTTAAGACCAATTATTTCCTCTAAAAAGTAACATGGTTCCTATGACAATATATTGTATTTATAACTCAATGTTTACCCAAACAAGAATGTGACAAGACAGTCACAGGAAGGTACGCATAATAATACACCTTAAATATATCCCACTTTTGAAAAGGTGAACTATATTCTGTGCCAACTCTTCAGTACAGGAAGCAGCTGATTGGTTGAAGACAGGAAAGAGGGTGCTGGATGGTGGTGGAGATCATTTCACTGTTCAGGTGACCTACAAAGGGCAAGCATGAGACTACCTGAAAGGAAGGCAAGCTTTCTTTAACCAAGTATGGCACTTCTATGGGCTTGTGTTTTTAAGCACCCGTTAGGCTTATATAGTGAATGGAGGCGCACAGCACGCAACATTAATAGAATTATTTCATACTTTCAGCCACTTGGAATGAAATCATTCGACGCCTTCATCAGTGTAATGGTTTCACAGGTAACTGCAAACACTCAATCGTAAGCTATACGAAGACCAAGTACGGAACTTTCAAAGACATTCGACAATTTTTTTTTTTTTTTAATTCTCTAAACTTTTTATGATATAGAATATTGAGCTGTACTGTTTTGTTTTTCTTCTCGTGTGACCTGACGCAGTCCGCTGCAACTGTTTTGAAAAACCCAGCTATTCAAAATGATTGTCGCAATTTCAAATTCCACTTGGGGTGAATCTCCATGGCTACCCATTTTTGACCCCTCACTGAGCTCGCTTTGTTTTTCAAAAGCCTGCAATTCTTACTGCAAGGTTTATTTGAGTAATAATTTGCTGCATCAATTTAAATCAGTGATATCATAACACTATGTTTATCTAATTTATTGTCCAGTCCACTTTCTACTTGTTAGATCAAATACAGGAGTAGCATGACATAAGGGGTCAAGGGACAGGGCAGCTATAACAGGGAAGTGCCAGAGAAATTAGAAGTCACACCAGTACAAAATAAATCTGTTTTCTACTTTTGAAATCTTATTTCAAAGGTTAATTCCTGCAATACTGCTACACACCATAAAATACAAGAAAAAGAAGTTTGGGTAAAAAATAGATTTATACATTTTAGGGTGGCGGTATTAGGATTCTCCACTGTTTAAATTATTAAGACATAATCATTTAACAGTTACACATATCAATCAGACATGAGTCATACAGAAGCAGTAAAAATCAAACTCATTTTAAAGAACATTCCACCAATAAACTTCCAAGACTCTAGGACCTATCCATTCTCAAACTAAAGCACTCATTATATCATCATGATTCAAGAATAGGAATTCCAACATCACTGTATCCGGGTGGGAAATCGGTGAATGATGAAATAAAACATCACCCTAAGTTCATATTTCACTTTTCCTGGAAAGTCTATGATGAATGATTCTGTTGAGAGTCAGCAATGTTTTTTTCGATGGTTAAGGGTGGGGTGCTGATTCAGCAACTGTAGCCTGATTCATACAGTAGCCACCCCCATCCCTGACATCTACATCGCTGTGAATTTCTGTTATTTTATAACTGATATATCATTTTTTTCTGTGTTAATCAAGGTTATCAAATCTACAGTTGCAGACAAAAATATTGGCACCCTGCTCTTAATATTATTATTTATTTCTTAGCAGACGCCCTTATCCAGGACAACCTACAAGTGTTACAAGATATCATATTATACATTATTTCACATTATACTTTTTTTACATACAATTAGCCATTTATACAGTTGGGTTTTTACTGGAGCAATCTAGGTAAAGTACCTTGCTCAAGGGTACAGCAGCAGTGTCCTCTACCTGGGATTGAACCCACAACCCTCTGGTCAAGAGTCCAAAGCCCTAACCACTACTCCACACTGAGATAATTCAAGAAGAATACAGCCTTTAGTGAACACTAGCCACCAATTAATATGACTGCCCGTAGCAGTGATATCCGCTCTTGAGTTCCTGGGTGTAAAAGTGGAAGCTGGCTTGGTCGTAGGATTGGAGGACTCCCGCTGAACCTTCGGATCAGCTGAGCTGTGCAGGGAATTGCTGCCGTGAGGGGAGAAAATAATATTTGGACATTCCAAATTAAGGAGAAAATTGGGTGGTTAAATAATTGGGCACACTAAATTAAAAAATATAATTAAAAAATATATATATATATATATATATATATATATATATATATATATATATATATATATATATATATATATATGGATGAAGGCTATATTTCCATCCTGAGCCATTTGACAAAAAAGGCATAATACCACAGTAGTGATGTCAAAAAGAGATAATTCCTCTAGACCCTGATTATACTTGAAGTTAGACCCATTCGACTCCTCGAGACCATCACTTTCAATTCAAACACAAAATGTCTCGTTTTCAATCGCTCGACAACACCCACAATACAGAAATGTTCATTAATGATCAACAAAATGAGAATGCGTTAAAAATAAAAATGATGTAAAGCTGGTACATTCGTATCTCAGAGAAACTGAAGAGGAACGGGAAATTAAAACAAGGTCAAGGCAATCATCCAAATAAAGCTGAAGCACTAACGGATAACGACATGGAACGTCTGTACAGCACTGAAACACTGAAAAAAAAAACTGTACTGCTGAGCCTCGTCTTCTTTAATATTAGTATCACAAGGGTATCCATGTATTATAAAAAATAATAGATGGGCCTCTTCTGTGAGTTACAGGAAAACAATTCCATCTCGGGTTTCTGTGACAGTTTATAAATTACTCAACCTTCGGTCTCGTAGTTTATGACGTCACAGAAACCCTAGATGGAATTATTTTCCTGTAACTCACTGAAGCCCATCTACTATATATATATATATATATATATATATATATACATATATATATTGTATATGCCAGGCTTCTTGATTTGTTTTAGAGAAATCCGCTCCAGAAATCCAGGTTGGCACACAATCGGGTTTGGAAAGGTAAGAATGGCTTGCAGGCTTTCAGCTGTCAGTGTAGGTGTGTGGCAACTTAACCTTTCCAATTCTGTGGTTTTTCTAAGATTGCAATCGACAGAGAAACCTGGCTCACCATTCACTGACATGCAACTCCATGTGAGTCACCCACTGAGCATGGTTTCAACGCTATTGTATTCAAGGAATACAACAGCATTGAAACCAGCACTCTTTCTAGGATACATGGGGTCCCACAGCAACCCCCTTTCTCCTTAAGCAACATGCAGCTGATAAATATGTTATTTAAGAGATTCCAGCTAGAAGTAATTGCATGAATCTCGTACACTTCCATTTGCTCTATGCACGCTGTAGCCATGTTTTGCTGAGTCCACAAACTGCCTCTCTGAGTTAAAAAGCCTTGTGAATAATGATCTAAGCACACATAGAGGCATGCATAACTGTGAACTTGTGTACAACAAATGGAATCTGCGGTCGGCATCAGACTCTCATCTCAAAGGCCTATTAATGTTTACAAATACTGAATGCAATGTTCTTGGTATGGTACTGCACACTCGTATCAATGTAACACCCTCAAATACACAATGACTGTGTTTTAAAACAAGTTGAATCATCTGTAATCATGACACTGCTTTTAAACATATTACATTTGATGTACTAATTGAGACCACAGCTTTAGGCTCTTCAACCTAAGCCTATTTACAGGGCTTGAAGATCATTGTTAATAGTGAAAGACGGCTCATAATATCTGTTTTGTGGAGAGCTAATGTTTAAGTATCAATCACATGGGCTAACAGCGTTAAGCTTGTTTGCCAATGAGCATAGCAACCAGGTAGGAAAAATGATTCATACTTTTAATAACACAATGCATTGGACAATTATTGTAACGACAATTATTGTGCCGACAGTTATCGTGGGTATTATAACTTTTATCCTGTCATAATAATTTACTGCTGTTTAATTTCCATATTTGTTTGGAGATAGGTCAAAAATAATATTTCAGAAAGGAGACGTCTACTTAGTAGTAGAAAATAACAATTTATTGATTGCGAAAGATATGCCTGATGGGCACATGAACAATTGGCAAACAGTTAAACATGAAAGCCGACAGATACATAATACACTCACATTTATAATTTGACCCATGGCCTTATCCACTGGAGCTCAATAGCCTCCTCTATGCTGGCCAAGCTAAGATGAATGCAGTACAGTGATTAAGAATGACTCAGCCAGCGGGCAGGACAAGTGGTACTTGGGGCCACCTTCCTCCTAGACAAGGCACGCTGCAGGGTGGAGGCAGGGAGGAGGAGGATCAAACAAAGAAATTACATAGTTTTGTGGGCAGAGAGACCTATTTAACTGGTTAAACTGGTAACGTATGAGATTGATGGGTGGAATCTCCTTTCGGAAAGACAGCAAGTTTCCAAATCTTTGAGTCTGCAAACCTTTAAAAAAAAAAAATTCAATTTAAATGTCTGTTTTTTGTTGTTTGTTTGTTTTTTAAATTCAGATACATTTTTAAAAGCTGTTTGCTTCCCTCGTGCCAAAGTCTCATATCAAATCTGACTGTTTTTGAGATCTGGTGTACCCCTGAAACACTTACTGTACAATCTCTAAAACTACAAGATACATCAAGTGAGCTCAGAGACAACAGTGTTCCTCCCATGCATAAATAATCCTTGTACACCTCTAGAATCCTCTCATTTCCAATAATGAATAATACACCAGAACATCTGATTGCACAAATTAAACTGCTTTCCGTTCTTCAACTGCTTCACCCGCCAATAACATTAATTAATTTCATAATCGATTAAAGCATCACAAGAATGATTTCAGAAATCATTTGCACGGTTTGATTGTTTTTCCCCTGTTCCTGTGTTCTTTTGTTTACTTCCTTTTATTGTCTGTTTGCTCTTTGGAGATGATATCATGTTTCCTTTCTGCATTTCAGTCTCACCCAGCAAAAAAAAAAGAGTTGTGCATGAAAGACACTGGAAATACCTTGTTCTTTGTCTGTAACTAACGTTTTAGTATGGCCATAAGACTTAGTACCACTGTTAACAAAACATTTCAACACAGAGAATATTTGAGACCCTGGTCTGACAGTGAAATGACAGTGTGAAATTTGACAGTGAAATGATGTCTTATCGCCTTGCACTATTTAAAACCTATTTCCAACCCCCAGCAGTCACTTACATGCATTGTCACAACCCCAGTATTGACTAACCATCACTGTCACAACCCTTACAGAAGCGTTAGACTGCCAGGGAAACCCTAGTCAAATCATTGTCAGAACACTCCATTAGCCACAATGGCATTTATAATGGCTATGTCCATTGAATTTAATGGAGAGGCAATGGCTGGACATGAACCACTAACCTCCCGATTCAAAGACGAACGACTTACTGTTCAACTGAAGAGCAAGCTCCCTGATTGAGAGGTAAGCATGAGTCTCGTGCTGATGTCAGTATCATTAACTCACCAGGGTCTGGGAGGAGATCCATTACACATTATAAGGGAGTTGATACAGCTATGGAACAAGGTCCTGATACTGTAGCATTGTAGTGGAATGGGTTTTTCACCAGCAGAACCTAAGCATCAATAGCAGCTAAGCTGAGGAACCCTGGAGACCATGCGACTGGCCTTGTCGGACCAGGTTGCTGGAGAGCAGTGATGTGCCCTATGCTAGCTCCAGGGGATCTTTCTTCCCACAGGAGCGCATTGGCCAATGCAGAACTCCAGGTGGGCCCCCAGCCTTCACTGCACCTTACAAACCAAACTAAACAAACTGAATACGAGCAGAGAACCAACACTATTTAACAAAACATGGAATCAGTGACGATATTAAAACCTCGGTTTGCAATCCTTTCAGACAACGCACAAACCAGCGGACCACCGCACATACAGAGAGTGCAAAAATCTCACACAGTGCCTGAAAGAATTGTATCCGAGTTTGTCGGATTATTGCCATCCAAAATGTGTAAAAGAGGCTCGGAATAATAAATAAATCAAACATGTCTACTGGTGCCAGAATTAAATGTTGCTGGTGCTATATGAGGTACCCTGGCGCTAGAAAAATTTGCACCCCTGGCAGTTTCACCCTTTCCAGGTTTTACTAGGAGCTTGATTAGCCACAGTGTGCAGGTAACAAGCTCAGGTGTGTCTTAGTAAACTAGTAGCAAAACCAGGAATGGAACAGACTGATATGCAAAGGGGGTCTTATTTCCATCCCTGTGGATGGACACAATCAGTGCATAAGGGTCCCCATTTTTGGAATGAGGAACCTAAAAAAACGAATTGAAAAACAAACCTATCTGCAGAATAACCCTAAGAAGTTATAAAGTTGCCAATGCAAGACCATGTATTCTGGCTGTTTTGCATCAAAGCAACAGGAAACAGAGTCCATGTGACTGTATTTTTGTCTCCTCAGGGTGTCATAAAAACAAAGCCCATATGCCTTGATCAGCAGCAGTGTTTGTAATGGAAACAGGAGCCACTCTTGATGTGCGGCCTGTTACCCTGGTAATGAACTTGTTCACCCAGTTTTACAAGGAGATAGCATCCTGTTTTTATTGACGATCATCCGCTAGGAGTTTTGACATTTAACATTGTCAAGGCTTGTCAGGTCTGATCTTGCTCAGGGATAAAGCTGATAGACAAGTGAAGACCCATAGCATTCATCCATCATGTTACACAATCATTTTGATATGTAGGGAAATAAGTGCTGTGGTTTTACACTTGATATAGTATGAATCTGACTTTATATTTACAGCTAGAACTAGGGTTGAGGCATGTTGAAACACACGAAACACAAGTATGCATATTACAAATAGGAGGAATGAAGCAGATTAAAAGATTCATCACACTTAACTACCTCCTTCTTTTGAATAAAGAAAATGTCACGTTGAACAACCTAGTTTACTTAAACTGCCTGTGAATACCCTTTGGGTTTATTTCCAGGTGTGTAAGTTTAACAGACATTCATTTCTCTCAGCGTAGTGCTAGCAATAAAAGGAATCGCCACAGCTGTACCGGACTTTGCTCTCCTCATAAGCAAACGCTGCCAACTCACGTACACCCATTTAAAAAAAACGATAACATTGAGCAGTAAATTAATATTCAATACACTGGAAAAGAACTGGGTGTTCTCTGGTTTCAGGCACTCAGTCAGCCTGTTCACCAGTACCAATTAAATACCTAAATCATTTCCAACGACATTTCAATGACAATGCATTTATCTTTCCCTTTAGTCCAAATTATACACATATACATTTAGACTAGCCATGACGTCGTGACTTGAATAGCTGGTAGGACCACATAGCTCTGGTGCATCATTAAGATCCTTCTGCTTTCTCATGATTGTTGCTGAATAGTTGCACGCGGCTCTCACTTAGCTTACAGAGTTCTTATATAAATCATGTTGGGTATTTTCTTATTTTCCTTACATTCTCATCTAAATGTGTATGACATCCTTTGGTTTTAATACAGCAAACTTGGGTGGCATACTCCACTTAACCAATCAGAGAAATATCTTAAGGCTGTCCAGCTGCAGAAGCTGGCTGGTACATGCTGTAACTAATTACAATGGATTGAAGAGCTACATTTAAATGGCCATTAGCAATACTGGGCAGCTAAGTTATGACCAAGTCTGGAATTTGAACACCTGTAAGGGTCTAACAATTACTAACACAATGTATTTCTTCATTTTACCCCAGAGTCGATTTAATAGGCAAATCAGAGATTATTATTTATTTATTTATTTATTTCATAGCAGATACCCTTATCCAGGGCGACTTACAGTTGTTACAAAAATATCACAATACAAAATACTATATTACAAAATTTCACATTACAGATAAGAGCAGTTATAAGATACAATAAAGTCATTAGTAAATAGGAGTGAATTCAAATAAGAGATATATAAAAAATACAGTAAATAATTAAGCTTGAGAGCGATGCTGCAGTTTTAAAATCAATTGCCTTACATCATCACTGACCCGCCCCCTTTTCTTCTGGCCCGCCCCTTTTCTTCTGACACGCCCCTTTTTCTTCTGATCTGCCCCCTTTTCTTCTGTAGAAGATCTTTTAGTTCTTTGCTTGTATCTTCAACTTGCAGATCTGAAAAGTTTCTTCAAACGTACTCCAATAATCTTGCTGCAATCACACCATGTGACATACAGTACACCTATAGCATTGTATAAAAAATATTATCTTGATTTAATGTGACAAAAGAACCAAACAATTAGGCACAGTAAAAGAGGGGCCAAAAATCATGTTCATAAAGCTAATACAAAAGTTAAATGGATTTCAAAGAAATGGTTGGCTATTCCAAAGTCTAGACTGAAGAGCAAACAGCTTGATGTTTACTGACGTGCATTGTGTGGAACATCCCTGCACTACAGCAGTTTGATCTGCTAACCACACCTTTCCAGAGAAGTAGATTATCAGAGGCATTGCCCTTATAAAGCAATGAAACATGATGACAGGTGTCTCTGTGCCAAGTTTTAGCTGAACCTAATTACATTTCTTTCTATGTTGTACTTTGTGCACCTTTACTATTACTGTAATGGGGTGGGGTTCACCAATCCTTTAAAGGTCAAGACCACCTTTAATACAAAACTCCAACTAAATAGTGAAAAGGGAGCTTCATTTCCGATAGGAAAATGAAAGCCTTTTGTAATGCATAAAGGCCTTGTTCAGCGCTAATTCAGCTGTGCCTGCAGTGGCAATCACCTTGTAAATACACTTACTGGAAGCAGCTGATGCAAGTCAAGTCTTGGTACAAGCGTAACATGACAGCTTGTAATTATCACAAATAATCTTGTTTTTTTTTTTTCTTTTTTTTTCTTTATCATGACAGTAAATCTTTGTATAATCCTGAAATGCTATTCTTCAAGGGGCAGGAACTACGGTAGTCACTTCTGTTATATTACTCAATGAGTACGCACCTTGTACAATTGCTTACATATGCAATATCCTGCGTATTTCTTGTTAAAAACACAGCCCTTAAGATTCAAAAAAGAATGTTAACCCACACAGAAACAAAATGAACAATGGGGTCTTTGTTTTGATCAGATCTGCAGAACCATATGCTTAATGAGAACTTTCTTTAGAGGAAGATTTCAACAAGTGTAGCGCCATGTTTCAAAATGAAAATTCATGTTTTTGCTACAAAATGTGTTTATTTCAAAACTGCACTTTTCCGACGTATATCAGTATATAGCGAAGAGTGCGACAAGGGAAGATTTATGGGACTATTCTGTTGGCGACAACCACTTTAATCAGGCTTCAAGCTGTTTGTCTTGTACCAAGAAGAAGCAATCCTATGCAAATTCAGATTTTATTAGCTCTACTGTCCTTTATAACTGTTTACTCACACCCGTTCGCAGTCCTCGCTGACTGGGTCAAGCATTTGTGTATTTTAGATTGTTTATGGTGGTTTCCATTGAATCCAGTGTAGTTTACAGTGCAAAGTATAGATTTAATGGAAGTGTATGCAAAGTGCCACGTGACCATCTTGTACCGTAAAGAAGAAAAAAGTTTACTGTAGCCTCAAAGCAATAAAGCCAGGAGGTAATGGATGTGTGTCCCCAGTAAACAGAGCTGGCTCCTGTCACCTGCAGCAACGAGCAGAACAACTTTCTTACCATTGCTCATGTCTGTTAACATGCGGTAAACATGAACTGAGTTGCTTTTGCAAATGCAAGTTAAAGCTCTCTACTTAGACATGTTTGTTTTTTTAGTGTGCCCAATTATTTTGCCCCCCATTTTCTCCTCAATTTGGAATGTCTAATTATTTTTTCCCCTCACCGCAGCAATTCCCCGCACAGCTCAGGGGAACTGAAGGTTCAGTGAGCGTCCTCCAATCCCACGAGCGAGCCAGCTTCCTCTTCTACACTCAGGAACTGGAGAGTGGATGTCAGCGGGCTTCCGGCCTCTGGAGGACAAAGGCTTGTGTTGGGATTCCTAATCCTGTTATGCTGCAATAATGCAACATGGTACAGTTAAACAAACACCCCCAAGGGTCTCATTTCCAACACTTCACCCTGAGACACCGCCCTGCCTCTGAATGACTCATTCTGTTGAGATCCAGGGATTGTGGTGTCCAAGGAGGACGCCTGGAGATCCTGTCCTCCTCCTCAGACCATTCTCTCGCAATTCTGGGAAGGCTGATGGGTGCATTATTGATTTGGAAGTAGCCATCGCCATCAAAGTATATTATAACGTAAAAAAATGTTATAATGTCTCTATTATTGGGCTGGTAGGCATGAGGAAGACAAAGGATTATGGAAGTTGGCTTGGATTGCTGTTAAACCTTTGAGTATCAAGACTGTTTAATGGACAACAAAATTGTCTTCATAATGCATGACCTTGTAAAGAGCCATAAGTAAAAAGAAAGTTGTAATTAGTGGATCTGATCCAATTCTCTTAGCAAGTAGTTTTAAGAATTGGAAACAGATTCTGTATGCCTGCAGACAAAACTGAGTTTACACTGGCATAGACAAGCTATTTACCAAATATGACAAATGCAATCCACAGATCTTGCTTCACCCATTTCATGAATGCAGCGCAGTCATAAGAAAATCTGAAAATTTAAATAAATGAGAGGGCCAGTTCAGATTGCCAATATATTTGAGGATGTTTTGTAATTAATGTGTTTCAATCAGTCCCAGACAGTGATTTATTATTTATAATTGAAGCCCAGCACATTCGGTATAAAAGCAGCATCAAAAAGTAATTTATCCTTTGTGTGTCACATTGAGTAAGCATTTTCTTAGAATTTTCTAATTTTCTAACAAATAGATCAGGTAGGAGAGGCTGGTGACTGATTCATCAAGAATCTTGACATTAAGAAAGTTACGCTGTAATTATACTCTTTCTAAATAAGGCGGCGTTCCATGTAATGTGTTCATTCGTGTATTATTACTTCTCAAAAGGAATTCAGGAGTGTTCTGAAGCTGTTGCTTTCGCTCCCATTACTCCTGGTATGCTGTCAGTTGTTTCTAAAGGTTCAATGGTGTTTTAATGCTTGCTCTTTCCAATATGCCTGTCACACTAAACTGTAAAGCAAGCAAACACCTTAACGGCTATCAATCTTGCAGTGCTAAAGAAAACACCTTTGTGTAGGGTTTCATTTCTGCCGGATCCCAGAGGATCCTAGATATGGTATCTTTTTTTTGTCTGACAGTCGACAATTAAACAGTTTTAAAATGATGAACTGTGTGAAAAAAATAACTCTGTATGCATTAGATGTACGATAAAACATGATTTCCTGTTCCATGAGTCGAATGACAGACGTGTCCTGTGACGACATGTTTTAGGAGGTGACGTCTAAGAGCAGTCATTGTTTTCATTTTTGGCTGTCACGTGTAAGCGAAAGTCCCATCTTATGGACCCTCCACTTGCAACTCCTTTACGACCTTACTGCTTCTTCAGCTCGTGGAGTTTGAATAATTCTCTGAATGCACATATTATGTTACTGCAGAGGCACTATTTTCGGTTCGGACTCATTTAAAGGTTAAGATAAAGGTTAATCATCAAATACTTCATATACACTCACTCATATACATGTTACTTGTTTTATCTTCAAAGGGATTTTGTGTTACCCACAGAGATATGTCTGTGATAATATTTAGATGTGCATGCTGGCCGACAGCTGACTTTCATGTCTGATGAGCTTCCCCCTAATAAGTCCCTGCTGACTGTAATGTATAAAAGATGTATTCTCTTTCACAGAATCCTATTGGAAAACAGCGGCCATATATATATATATATATACAGTGCCTTGAAAGTATTATTTATGAACTTTCGACCTTTTGCCACATTTCAGGCTTCAAACATAAAGATATGAAACTGTAATTTTTGTGAAGAATCAACAACAAGTGGGACACAATCATGAAGTGGAACGAAATTTATTGGATATTTCAAACTTTTTAACAAATAAAAAACTGAAAAATTGGCGTGCAAAATTATTCAGCCCTTTACTTTCAGTGCAGCAAACTCTCTCCAGAAGTTCAGTGAGGATCTCTGAATGATCCAATGTTGACCTAAATGACTAATGATGATAAATAGAATCCACCTGTGTGTAATCAAGTCTCCGTATAAATGCACCTGCACTGTGATAGTCTCAGAGGTCCGTTTAAAGCGCAGAGAGCATCATGAAGAACAAGGAACACACCAGGCAGGTCCGAGATACTGTTGTGGAGAAGTTTAAAGCCGGATTTGGATACAAAAAGATTTCCCAAGCTTTAAACATCCCAAGGAGCACTGTGCAAGCGATAATATTGAAATGGAAGGAGTATCAGACCACTGCAAATCTACCAAGACCTGGCCGTCCCTCTAAACTTTCAGCTCATACAAGGAGAAGACTGATCAGAGATGCAGCCAAGAGGCCCATGATCACTCTGGATGAACTGCAGAGATCTACAGCTGAGGTGGGAGACTCTGTCCATAGGACAACAATCAGTCGTATACTGCACAAATCTGGCCTTTATGGAAGAGTGGCAAGAAGAAAGCCATTTCTTAAAGATATCCATAAAAGTGTTGTTTACAGTTTGCCACAAGCCACCTGGGAGACACACCAAACATGTGGAAGAAGGTGCTCTGGTCAGATGAAACCAAAATCGAACTTTTGGCAACAATGCAAAACGTTATGTTTGGCGTAAAAGCAACACAGCTCATCACCCTGAACACACCATCCCCACTGTCAAACATGGTGGTGGCAGCATCATGGTTTGGGCCTGCTTTTCTTCAGCAGGGACAGGGAAGATGGTTAAAATTGATGGGAAGATGGATGGAGCCAAATACAGGACCATTCTGGAAGAAAACCTGATGGAGTCTGCAAAAGACCTGAGACTGGGACGGAGATTTGTCTTCCAACAAGACAATGATCCAAAACATAAAGCAAAATCTACAATGGAATGGTTCACAAATAAACATATCCAGGTGTTAGAATGGCCAAGTCAAAGTCCAGACCTGAATCAATCGAGAATCTGTGGAAAGAACTGAAAACTGCTGTTCACAAATGCTCTCCATCCAACCTCACTGAGCTCGAGCTGTTTTGCAAGGAGGAATGGGCAAAATTTCAGTCTCTCGATGTGCAAAACTGATAGAGACATACCCCAAGCGACTTACAGCTGTAATCGCAGCAAAAGGTGGCGCTACAAAGTATTAACTTAAGGGGCTGAATAATTTTGCACCAATTTTTCAGTTTTTATTTGTTAAAAGTTTGAAATATCCAATAAATTTCGTTCCACTTCATGATTGTGTCCCACTTGTTGTTGATTCTTCACAAAAATTACAGTTTCATATCTTTATGTTTGAAGCCTGAAATGTGGCAAAAGGTCGCAAAGTTCAAGGGGCGAATACTTTCATGAGCACTGTATATATATATATATATATATATATATATATATATACAGTACTGTGCAAAAGTTTTAGGCAGGTGAAAAAATGCTGTAAAGTAAGAATGCTTTCAAAAATAGACATGTTAATAGATTATATTTATCAATTAACTAAATGCAAAGTGAGTGAACAGAAGAAAAATCTAAATCAAATCCATATTTGGTGTGACAACCCTTTGCCTTCAAAACAGCATCAATTCTTCTAGGTACACTTGCACAAAGTCAGGGATTTTGTAGGCATATAGTCAGGTGTATGATTAAACAATTATACCAAACAGGTGCTAATGATCATCAATTCAATATGTAGGTTGAAACACAATCATTAACTGAAACAGAAACAGCTGTGTAGGAGGAATAAAACTGGGTGAGGAACAGCCAAACTCAGCTAACAAGGTGAGGTTGCTGAAGACAGTTTACTGTAAAAGTCATACACCATGGCAAGACTGAGCACAGCAACAAGACACAAGGTAGTTATACTGCATCAGCAAGGTCTCTCCCAGGCAGAAATTTCAAGGCAGACAGGGGTTTCCAGATGTGCTGTCCAAGCTCTTTTGAAGAAGCACAAAGAAACGGGTAGCGTTGAGGACCGTAGATGCAGTGGTCGGCCAAGGAAACTTACTGCAGCAGATGAAAGACAAATCATGCTTACTTCCCTTCGCAATCGGAAGATGTCCAGCAGTGCCATCAGCTCAGAACTGGCAGAAAACAGTGGGACCCTGGTACACCCATCTACTGTCCGGAGAAGTCTGGTCAGAAGTGGCCTTCATGGAAGACTTGCGGCCAAAAAGCCATACCTCCGGCGTGGAAACAAGGCCAAGCGACTCAACTATGCACGAAAACATAGGAACTGGGGTGCAGAAAAATGGCAGCAGGTGCTCTGGACTGATGAGTCAAAATTTGAAATATTTGGCTGTAGCAGAAGGCAGTTTGTTACGCAAAGGGCTGGAGAGCGTACACAAATGAGTGTCTGCAGGCAACAGTGAAGCATGGTGGAGGTTCCTTGCAAGTTTGGGGCTGCATTTCTGCAAATGGAGTTGGGGATTTGGTCAGAATTAATGGTCTCCTCAATGCTGAGAAGTACAGGCAGATACTTATCCATCATGCAATACCATCAGGGAGGCATCTGATTGGCCCCAAATTTATTCTGCAGCATGACAACGACCCCAAACATACAGTGAAAGTCATTAAGAACTATCTTCAGCGTAAAGAAGAACAAGGAGTCCTGGAAGTGATGGTATGGCCCCACAGAGCCCTGATCTCAACATCATCGAGTCTGTCTGGGATTACATGAAGAGAGAGAAGCAACTGAGGCTGCCTAAATCCACAGAAGAACTGTGGTTAGTTCTCCAAGATGTTTGGGCCAACCTACCTGCCAAGTTCCTTCAAAAACTGTGTGCAAGTTTACCTAGAAGAATTGATGCTTGATGCTGTTTTGAAGGCAAAGGGTGGTCACACCAAATATGGATTTGATTTAGATTTTTCTTCTGTTCACTCACTTTGCATTTAGTTAATTGATAAATATAATCTATTAACATGTCTATTTTTGAAAGCATTCTTACTTTACAGCATTTTTCACACCTGCCTAAAACTTTTGCACAGTACTGTATATATATATATATATATATATATATATATATATATATATATATATATATATATATAAACTGTATATGGTTTCATAATGGCGGGTGATTAAAGCAGGCCCAATTAAAGCTTTTTATTCCAAACAGTTCCCATTAATAGATCTATGAGAACACTATTTGCAATCATGCATTAGTGTGATTTTCTGTGTAAGGCAAACCTCCTTCAAGTTATTTATTTTATATGTCATCTTCTAGATGGCCACATGTTTTATTTATTTATTTTTTTCTGTTAGGAATTAAAGTTTTTTTTTTTTTTTTTTTGAATACAAATGAACAGGGGTGGAATACAAAATGAATGACTGCAGAACTCAGATGAATTTTACTGCATTTAATCCTGTACTTTACAGTACTGTAATCTGTCACAAGTGTTATTTAATCTGTAGTATTTTGTATTTGATTATATCCTGATGTAACTACCACTGACACTGTTATCTGCTCCGTTACTGAATCGTATTTTGTCACACTTGTACTTGCTAGAGACAAAGTCATTGTATTTATCTTGCTCTTAATTGTATTATTACTTATACTGTGATTCTTGAAATGTATTTTTGTCTACGACTGTAAGTCGCCCTGGACAAGGGTGTCTGCTAAGAAATAAATAATAATAATAATAATAATAATAATAATAATAATAATAATAATAATAATAATAATAATAGTGTGTAAGATATCTAGGTGTTATTCAGGTGGTATTAAGACTGAATTTATTATCAATTTGCAGCCATTCTTTTAAAATGTCACCCTTTCTTTCTTTCCACTGCGAGACAAACAACTCCATAAAGTAATAACACGAACAGCCCCTGATCATTTTACAAAAATAACACCAAGCAACGTGGTCATATAATTCCTCTCTTAAACCCTCTCTAGATGTTCTCATTTTAATAGATTTATTTTTTCTCCATTCCCATTACTATTTGACAGTGTTTGCAGTTACCATCAGCTATTGTATAGTGTTCGGATTCTCCAATAAGGATTTATTATCATTTTCTCTGCCTTTACCTGGCTTTTAGCTTGCTTTAAACTTGACCTGGAGATCCTAATGGTCTTGTGTTACAGCGCAGGAACAGAGCAGGGGGTAGAAACTTGTGATGGCGAAAACAACAGGGCTTATTTAAAGTTATATGTGTTGCTGCAAGTTAAATATTTATCTTGAGCCAAACAATGTGCAGACGCATTCATTTTAATTGATAGAACGTCACCCACAAAAGTGTCAGAACTCTATCGGTCCAGATAGCAGTTCCAGATGAATTAGTGCCATTGCAGCTAGACCAGTGGAGGCAGTCTCTTACCAACCAGTCTATCATAATAAATCTCTACATGCAGAGATGTCTAAGGCTACTCAATCAAACACATGCCCAAGGGGGTTAGAACTATTGATGCAGACTATACCTGTTGGCATTAACACTAAATAAAAAAGACTGTTCAATTACCATACTGCACAGACATTAAAAAAAAAACTGGAATAACACATTAGCAGTGCCAGTCACCCTGAAGGAAAATGATGAAGATCCTGTGTTCAGGAGCTGCTCTTCAGTTTTAGTTGCCTGGCATAGATAGTTTTCAAAAGCTTTCAAAAACACTTTAGCTCCTGTCTTCCATAAAGTTTTCTCTCTACTCCCCCCACTCCCCCACTCCCCCACTCCCCCACTCATCCACTCCCCAACTCCCCACTCAGCTTTATATACTATTGCTAATTGGTTTGCTATCCAGGAGAGTGTAACGACTGGCAGGGTCTCATTCTTTTCTATGCACTGCTGTGCCCTACATGAAGCTCAGTAATATAAAGACCCTTTGACCGATCTAGCCTTTATGACATACCGTAGTGTGATATTCGAGATAAGGGACTTGTGGTAATGTTCAGAAAGCAAACACAGACAAGGTTATGCATATAGCGGTTCCCACTTTCACTATCTTAAACAAGCTTGACAGTTTGCATTCCTTATCTTGATGTTTTCGCCAAAGAAACTTTATAATGTGCTCTTTATTGCTATAAGACTATTCATATTCAAATCAATCCATATGGTCCACAGTGCCTCGATCTTTTTCAAGTTTACACTGCACAACACTTCCTGGGTAAATGTTTACTACATTATTACAGCTTAGCTTTCTGTGCAATCTGCTTTACCAAAAGCCAAGCAGTAGAGTAAATCTGATCTGAAGGTACCAGAACGCCACTAAAATAAAGACTCTCTTAAACAAGAATTATTATATCAATTTGTATAGTGAACTTCTAGCTACACATATAATAGGTAATGCATTTATCTCATTTCTGCAAGTATTTCCACAAAGTGTCGTTCTCTGTCTTGTCAGCATGTTTTACTGTACGTGTCTGTGTGCCTGTGACAGAACGATGATGAAGATTAAAGAAGCAGTTTGTAATAGAAGAAGTTCTGAATGCTCTTATCATTGCATCATAGAGGACTGACTGACTGAATCAGACAGACAGGAGGTGTGAGTCATGTGACTTAGCTTGACTATCATGCGAGTTCCGGCTCCACTACATCACTGCTATAGAAAACAGTACCAGCTCAACGACAGCACTGATTCCAACCCCTCCACAGACCTACATGTTTCTCAGCAGGGTGTACAGCATGACACCGCTACTATTAAAGTGGCACCAGAAGTGTCTTCAGGGTCAAAGCATGTCATAAAGAAGGCTCAGAAGGGGGCGGGAATAATTTCACTCTTCATGTCAAATAACCCAGGAAGTGCAAGACAGTATAAAAGCATGGTTTGCAAACAGAGATTTCTTTAATCTAGTGTAGTACCAGACGTCATGTTTTAATATTAAAATCCATGTTTGCGAAAACATGTGTTTCTTTCAAAACTGCACATTTGAGACTCGTATAGTGAATCTATTATTAAGGAACTATTTTGTTAGCTCCAATTTCATTTAAGCGTCTTGTCCAAGCGCTACAGTACGTAAAGAACTTTAAGTAAAGGAATCCTATGTGTCCTAGATTGTTTCTTGTCATTTTTGTTCTAACCTTTTTTGTTTTACAACTGTATTACATGGATGTTGAAAATGGGCATACCATGGAAAAATGAATAGATGAAAAGAATAGACAGCTTTGATAATTATAGTGTAACTATAGTGGTACTAAATCTATAGTGCTTATCTTATTAGAGAACTCCAAAAACTGGGCATGGCATGAAGATCAGACATTTATCTTTCTTCAAGCTCCAGTGTTGTCAACATCTCTATAATCAATCATAAAGATCTGTCTGCACAGCTGCTATTTAGTTTGAGGGAGTTTACTTTTTCTATTCGTGATCAAAATAATAATAAAAAAAATAACACAAATATTGCCTTAGGATTTTTCTGACCACAAGCTGCTTGTTTGTAGAACTGCTGAACCAGTTTGTCAAGCAATTATGAAAAAGCTGCAGAGGCATGCTGTGACAGCTTGCCAGAGATCTCATTTCTACCTTCAGCACAGCTGGCTGTGCTAGCCTTGCTATCTTATTATGCTGGATAAATGGAACAATCAGGTACATTTTATAGGCCTCTTCAATATAAGTTAATATGTTGTGTGTCGGGTGTCTCTCATTGTGTCTCTCATTGTAGTTTGGGAGAGAGGAATCAACGCTGAGCCAACTGTGTGAAATGAAGTCTCTTAAAAGTGACACCCAAGACACAATGCATTAACATATTATGAATTACAAAAATTTAAGGTGGGTTCTGAAATTTAGAAAGGTCTTGAACTACTATTATTTGAAAAAAAAATGTTTTTGTTTTTTTTTGGTATTATTATTATTATTGTGCCATATGTTCTATACCTCCATGATAACACAGGGATTTAGACTAATCTTTTTAGGTGATTGATTTCTCATACATTTACTGTATGTATGCATAAACATATCGAAATGTTGGGAAGTTGGGTCTATATACAGCATGCATTACCAATGGAAATGAGTACTGCATTTGCTGCAAAAATGTAACTTACTATTATTATTATTTATTTCTTAGCAGACGCCCTTATCCAGGGCGACTTACAATTGTTACAAGATATCACATTATTTTTACATATAATTACCCATTTATACAGTTGGGTTTTTATTGGAGCAATCTAGGTAAAGTACCTTGCTCAAGGGTACAACAGCAGTGCCCCCACCAGGGACTGAACCCACGACCCTCCGGTCAAGAGTCCAGAGCCCTAACCACTACTCCACACTGCTGATGAAGGAACCTGTGTGGCCATGAAAGCTTTTATATTGAAATGTGTATGCTGATCCAAAGGTATCATTTTCAAGCAAACGTCGTCTTTATCATACAAAGGCACGGGTGAGTCATACTGTCAGGGGAGTGGGTATAATCAGGAGGGACCGAGTGACCTCACTGCGCTGCAGCGCCCCCCCTACTGGCCAGGTGCCTGGTGAGCTGGACAGTGCTGAAACATTTTCCAAATAGTTTAATACCCATGAAACTGACCTAGACTGCAGCTGGCTTCTTAGCAAGTGTGAATACCAAATGTACTGTATTGAGTCAAAACAGTCTTGAAGTAACTCGAGAATTGAAACTTTGTGAACAGGGTATGTTATGGTTCAAAAAGGTTAGAGGAATGGCATCTAAATGTCTGAAATGGTAAAACTGGGGTCAGAACACAAGCAAAGTGACCCAACTTACTGCAGGAAATTACAGAAGATGTTGTCACTGGTCCTGTCTGATAGCAAACCTGTATGTTCCTTTTAAAACACCTGCTCCTACACTAGGCTAAAGAAGGGTCTCACTTTGTTTGCGTTGCTGGGATATTAAGCAGGTAGAAAGTAAAGTAGTAAGAAAATATAAAGTATTCATTGAAAGCCCCCAGCTTAACAGTATTGAAAAGAACAAGGTTATTGCTCAGTGCAGTTAGGAGAATGCCCCTGCCAATGTTGTCTCCCTAACTCTCCCTGGGGCCAGTGCGACACTCCCATTGCAACCCCCAACAAACGCCATCAATGTGGCACAGCCAGGATGCTCCCCTGAGCTCCCCTGACTGCATGACTTACCATGCACACCACGCCTTTGGCAGGAACCCTGGAGAATCATGTGGAACATGAAGTGTGATGAGGTGAACTTGCGCAGTAGTGCAGTGTTGAGTGACGCACTGCCACTGTGAGTTCTGAACTCAGCAGGTAGCGCTGCGTCTCTTTCGTTCGGGGGCTAAGACACTCGCTGATTCAAGCCTACATCCTGTTACACAGGAATTTCTAAGAGGCATTACAATAATGGTTAACACCATTCTGAATGCATACCAAAGACTGAATTACAGCAGGTGTGCAATGAAATAAGTGAGATGGAAAGTTTTCATGAATCAGTGTGGTTTCAGACTTTCACTTCAATGTGTTTCTTGTGTTGGGTTATGAAAGCCTATTATCAGAGTGTTTAGTCAGACTACACTGTACATACAATGAAATAAGGAACTCCATCATTGCAGGTACTGCATGTTTACTAATCCAGAATATTTGAATATACCTGCCATTCATTTTGATTTTGATTTTATTTTTTAAGTGGTTAGTTAAAAAAAATATTGCCCTACACTTACCATTAATTTTATCGGTCTCAAATGTGTCGCTTTATCCAGAGCCACATACATCAAACGTGTGTTTCCATTTTAAAACTTACTTGCATTGCTGGGCACTGATTAAAGTCACCGTGTTCAAGGGATCTGGAGTGGGATTCACTGCTTCAACCCACACAAAGTCTCTGAAAAGTCTTCCAAGTAGCAGCATTGTGGGCAGTAGAATGCCTACAGCTCACCTGGATCCTAATGCTGGAAGAGTATGGCCACACCTGTAAATTGCTTAACAGGACAATAAAACCATAATAAAAAAATAATTCAAAAAAACTGAAAATATCATTTGAAGCCACTTAGCAGTTGGCAGAATTCCTTGGACACATTCGCAGGAGTGTGAATCATGATCACTTCTGGCCAGTACTCAAGAATCTATGAAAGTAATTGAAGAGGCTGCTATAAGATTGCTCAATAAAACAGTAAGCTGATCTCCTCTTACACTACAAATGGAAGTAGATAAGGGCACCTTTCACCTCTGGGACACACAACGTTAATTAACCTCAACGCTAGATCTGTCGTCCCCTCTAGTGGCCAATACTAGCAATGCAACAAGTCATAAAAATGAACGAAGGAAAACTACAAATGTCCTCACTATAATTTCCAGTGGGAATGAACCCTTAGCAGCCAAACAAACTGCACCATGCCCCCTAACCATGCTTTATAATTTTTTTTTTTTTTTTTATTAATCACGTGCAGTGGTTTGTTTACTTTGTTTTGCTTCGGCCGTTGCTTGGATGCCGTTTTGGTTGCTAAGATATTGGGTCCTTCCAACCACATTGAGCGAACGACGGAAAGATTATTTTTGTTGCCAAAACATATGCCTGTTACGTCTGGAAAATGGTAAGAGTTGTTTTTACTCTTAGCGATATACATACATATTTTTTTAAATCACAGTATAATCTTTAATCATTATGGAACCACACTGATTATTAGTTAAGGCTAATATTTAATTAAAAGGCCACTTTTGCTCATTTTTGTCACAGGACGTATGTTCCACCGCCTGTTTTCAACCTGGACAAGGGGGTCCTAGGTAGGTGATGCTAAAGCTTTGAATCAGGTAAGAACGGTTTTTATAATAACATCAATGAAAACATAACAATAGCAATAGTGCAGAATGTACTTTATTAAATATAGAGACTAATTTGCTAAATAGAAAAGTGAAAACAGTATTTTAAAACCTTATCTAGTAGTTAAATGCGTAAATACATACCGTAGTTTTGTTAGCACAGTACTGATAACGTAATCTCTGTAAAGCCCATTTGTAAACTACCATACCATTATGAAAGGAATTTTTGTTTTAAATGGCATAGTTATTTAATAAGCTGACGACTCAGAGAAAGTGTAAAAGTGTAAAGAACGATGCCTTCACTAGTATTTCTAAGTGGCTTCAGCGATTTGTAATACTAATAGTTGATAGATATAATGCCCCAATATTGCAAAACTCTCATTGCTTGTAATTTTTAACGTGGCCCGCCACAATTTGACAGTGATGACCACTGCCATATAATTGATTTAAATAAAATATAAACATGAACAATACTTCAAGTATATTGTAATTTCCAGCGCAACAGTACAGGTGTGTATTTCGGTATTGGCTCCAGTAAAAATGCTCGGCTTCTGTTCACACTCAGGCTCAGCCTCCTGTCTTCGGTTGGTATGGAAAAGTATCATGTCTTGGAGGTGGTCGGCGAGGGTTCGTTTGGGCGGGTCTACAAGGGGCGCAGGAAATTCAGTGGCCAGGTGAGATGCTTTTAATTAGATTGAACTGAACAACTGTCCTGAACAGCTGTGACAACAGGTGATAGGGAAAGTGATTAGACTAAGCTACGGATCAGGCTGCAATTATAAGTGCTAACCATTCTTAAAATTATTGTGAACAGCCTTTCTCGTTTCATTCAAATCATGACCCTTCTACTCGATCAGCCCCATACACTCTCTCTCTCTATATATAGAGAGAGAGAGAGACAGAGAGAGTAGATGTGGCATGCAGAGCTGACAGATCACATTTGTCACATGATTTGAAAGAAAAGAGATAGGAGGTTCAGTCCCGGATTCACCAGACAAGCTCAAGAACAGGTAAAGGCGGGTTAGAGAAAAATGATAAGTAGGCAATACTGGAGCAGTAGATGAATGCTTAAAAATCTCAACAAATAGCAAGCGCAATGTAAAAGAGCTATTTAATTGACATTTGAAGATATGTATTCTTTAAAAACCCAAAACATTTTACAGAGTGCCACTGGTGGTCAAATGCTGTACATGTGACTGGTGTATGCATCCGTATCTACATGCGTATCTCAGATGTAACCTTCTTATTTCCAGGTGGTGGCGCTGAAGTTTATTCCTAAAGTGGGGCGGTCGGAGAAGGAGCTCCGGAGTTTGAAAAGAGAGATTGAAATAATGAGAGGGCTCATGCACCCTAACATTGTACTGTTACTGGACAGCTTTGAGACTGAACGAGAGGTAAGAAAGTGGCCTGCCAATACCTTGTAGACTCCGACACACAAAGACATATAATGGCAATATCCTTACCTAATTTTTAAAATCCTGGAACCGAGGTAGCCTTACTACAGACCACTTGTGTCCTAGACCTGAAGTTATGCGTGTTTGTTTGTGATTTTGACGGTCTCTATTGCAGGTTGTCGTGGTAACGGAGTATGCTGAAGGAGAGCTTTTCCAGATCCTGGAAGATGATGGGAATTTACCTGAAAGCCGGGTGAGAGATCGGCTCCGCAAAAATGAAAAAATGTGACTTTCAAAATCTAACATGAAATACTATACTACTATTGTGGTTTCCGGTAGACTTTTGCGATATCATTTTGTAGTTTCCTTGATTACATGATGTAAAAAAAAAAAATAATAAAATGAAAAAAAGATCTAAATCATGTGCATACGGCTTTGGGGTATAAGGCTTTGGCTTCTGATACCTGTTGTCATGTTTGTTCATGTAAGCAAGAAGACGAATGATATATTGTGCTTTGTGTATTTCAGGTGCGTGAGATTGCCTGTCAGCTGGTCTCAGCTCTGTATTACTTACATTCTCACAGGATCCTGCACCGGGACATGAAGCCACAGAATATCCTGCTGGGAAAGGGTGGAGTCGTCAAGCTTTGTGACTTTGGGTACGCACCCCTCACCTCCCTTACTGACGCAGACAAACAAACAAAAAAAAACTGACACACAACGGCTGCCGCGTGTCTGCTAACTGCATTCAGCTGAACTCTACCGCACACGCATTCCTTGATTGTGCCAAATTGACAGACATTTAGGCTGTCGATTAATAAGTACATTCTGGATATAAAGACGTCTCGCGTGTCAGGCGTCATTAGCAACATGCTATGTTGTGCTATTTAGGATGGTCCCTGTTAAATCAGACAGCCACACCCTGTTGACTGTGTGCACATTAAAATTATCTGAATGTGTTCCTCTTTGCCTACAGATATTTAATGCTTGAAAGAAACAGCAAGGCAACCAATATTTGCAGTTACGCCTATATACAATGGAGTTTAGATTAGTGTATTTGCAAAACAATACAAATACACAAAAATGATCTGTGCAAATACACCAAATCAAATAAAACACATCCATGGGGTTTTGTTCAGATAAGATACTGTGAAGAATGGTCTCTCATTCCATTCACTCACTGCGCTTGTAAGTCAGTCTGGGAAATTCTTTTACAAAGTTTGACCAAGCTGGTCGCCCTGCTTTACTTTTTTAAGATCTGTCCAGCGCACAGTCCTGAGTGGTGATTATCTCCTGTAATGGTCTCTCCAGATTTGCTCGTGCTATGAGTGTCTCCACTATGGTCCTTACCTCAATCAAAGGCACTCCTCTGTACATGGCCCCAGAACTCGTGGAAGAAAAACCCTATGACCACACAGCAGACCTGTGGTCTCTGGGCTGCATTCTGTATGAACTCCACACAGGGACCCCACCTTTCTACACCAACTCCATCTTCCAGCTGGTCAAGCTGATAGTGAGAGATCCCGTGAAGTGGCCGGATAACATGAGCCCACCATGCACGGTAATGGAATTTCAATACTGTGCATAGACAGATAACATGAGCCCAGCGTGCACGGTAATGGAATTTCAATACTGTTCTTAGACAATCTCATAGATAGTTAGATGCATATACGTTATAACTGTTGCCTATTTTTCTGTCATCAGAGTTTCTTGAAGGGCTTGTTGACGAAAGACCCCCAGAAAAGGCTGTCTTGGCCATGCCTGTTTGAACACCCCTTTGTCGCTGATGGAGTCTTCAGTGAGTTGTCTGTCTGTCTGTCTTGCATCTCTGATTATTAAATATTCTATCTTGTATAAGGGCATGACTGGGACCCACAGAAAAGTACTATTAAGATCTAAATAAAGAGACTGGAATCTAAATATTCAGAAGCTTTGCACACTCCAGTGCAGCCATATGCTGAAACAAGTGCAACATGTTTTGGCTAACGCAAGCATCAATATAACAAGTTATTAGTAATTCCTCTAAAGGTGCATGTGACTCTTTTTAGTCAAAGAGTCAAAAGAGAAGCAGATTCTGCTTCTCTTTTTCAGATCAGGTCCTAAGCTAAGAAATACTGACCAGTCCTGACCATGCTGCTTAGCTTTCTAAGATCTGATCTGATCACAATCTAATACTCGGGACAGCCAGTCAGAGACCCTTTTTTACACAGAGAGTGGTGAGAGTATGAAGTCAGGTTAACAAGTCATGTTGTTGATGCAGAATCATTGAGGATCATTCCAGAACAGCCAACTACTAGGAACCAGCGTGGTTGGGCAGAATCGTTCGTAAGGTTTCTTATGTTCTAAGAGGTGTAGTGACCGAGCCTGGCCTGGCCCAGCTCATCCCTCTCCCACAAGCTCTCTCTTTCTGTAGTTGTTTCAGATGACAAGACAGACAGTCCTCTCACAGTGCAGCCCAGCTCTGACCTCCTGGCTCTGAAGCTGCGTCAGGCGACTGAGAAAGCGTCCCCTCACACTGGAGAGGGGAGGATAGTGCGCAAGGCCAGAGAACACATGGAGCAAGCAAAGAAACAGAGACAGGTGAGGGGCCGGTGAAGGGGAGCGTCACAGGTAAAGCTGCAGGTCAGCATGGTTGCAAAGCATTTATTTGGATATTTCCACTTGGGCATATGACATTTAGCAGAAACTATGAAATGATTTGACATCCTTTTCGCAGTCTTTTATCAATGTCTTCTTGACCTGGACTTGCAGTTATTAATACCAACTCACTGGTATTGGCAAATCAAATATAAATGAAAATAATCCTCCAATTTTTTTTTTTTTTATCTCCAGGAACCCACTACAGGTGTTGTTTCTGAGCAGGCACGACCAGCACCGGATTGGACAGCAGAGCAAAAAGCAGCTCTCCCACAGGCCAATCGGTAAGGAGGGCTGAGCCATTGGCTGTCACTTAGTAACAGACTGGAGAGTCGTGTATGTGTTTCTTGTCATGTTTCAAATGGATGTGTCCTCCAGGTGTCACTGTTGTGCCGTGTGTAGTACATTTGATTGAAAGCTCTCTGTCTGTTATTTTTACAGAGATGGTCAGATAAGCCGTGATTATGCACGGGAGTTCCCCTCAGTGGAGGTGGGGGGCAGGCAGGTCATGAAAAATGACGAGCTCAGAACCAGCCTGCAGACAGTACAACTGGAAAGTGAGGTGAGTGCCAGAGAATAATTGCAACAGGCTTGTGTCATTTTTTTTCTGTCCTAGAAAGCAACAGGCAGTTGGCAACTGAATTGTCAATAATGCCTCAGTGGGACTTTTTCTTCAATGTGTGTTGCTCGTCTCTATTGCCTTCTGACCTAGGACGTAAACAGTGATGAAGAGTGGCAGCGATTGGTCAAAACAACAGAGCCCGGAAGTCCCGCCACCCTGCCCTCTGACCCTGACTTTGTGTCCCGACTGAAAGAGAGGCTGCAGGGAGCCAGAATTCAGGTGAGAGTGTGTCTCTCTGTCTGTCCAGGTCTATTTATTTTTACATTCTCTTCTCTTTTGATGTTTGTATTGTTTCATGCCGGTGTTATTATAAACCTATTATTAAATGTTTAATTCCTTTGTATGCGAATGCTGGGTGTTAAGGGCTGTTAACTGAGTGTTAAATTTGAGAGGTTTGTATATATTTTTTTTTATGTTAACCCTTTCTCTGCTGCTCAGTTGTTGGACGGGATGTTGGAGGGGGCGTGTCGGCTCCGCCCACCACTGAGGGTTCTAGGTAACCTGCTGACTGCGAACTCTGACCCCAAGCTACTCGGCCACCTCGCACAGGAAATCGACCTACCCCACTTCCTGCTGGAGCTGATCGGAAGCATCCTGGAGAATCAGACAGTGGTGCAGGTGAGTGTCTCCATAGAGTCCGTCCAGCCTGACCAAACATCATCTTTATTCATCAAACCAAGAACCAAAGCATAAACTGCCAGCATGGTCATTTGAACGTAAGCTTGTTGTTGTCATGTCACGTAGAACAGCCACGTTTTAAACATGATGGTACAGATCATGGTACAAGGTGTGCCGGGTCCATAAAGGTGTAAAACAACTACGGTTGCGTGCATTTAACATCCCTCTCCCTGCCTGTCTCACAGCAGCCCTGGGCAGTGGCAGTGCTGGGAGACCTGATGACAGTACTTGGAGTGTACTGGAAGAATGACTTGAACTGGGAGATGCAGGGAGAGAGGTAGGGCATTCTGCAACAAGAAACAATTTAAAACCTGTTTCAAGATATCCTTAATGATTAAGTTTAGGATTGTAAGTATTTTATGACTGGTTTCACATACCCCTATTACCAGTAAACTTGTACAACCTTACATAAGGTAACATTAGGTAGTCCAAGATTAGCACTTAGTACAGCTGTTCGTACACCAGGTTAATGACTAAAGCTTTTGTAACCTATCATAAGTTGCTTGTTATTTTTCAGTCATTAGTTTTCCAGACATTATTTTCACCTTGGATCACCATTTATCCTGTCCTAGCACTGTAGATTCCTGTGCAGCAGGCATTACAACCCCACCTGACACCGCTTAGATGTGCAACAAAGGGAGATTGTTGCACAGGAATGACACCCTGGTGTAGTGACAGGTTAAACAGACCAGTCAAACAAGTAAAAATTAAGTTTAAAAAAAAATTTAACAATCTGCAGAAGCATGATTAGGGTCTTCTTGCATGAATGATATATTAATGAGATTCAATGAAATGTCTTTTATAGCCATTGTTATTTCCCCTTGAAAAGCCAATACATGGATTATGTTGACTGCACATTTCATTTAGCCAGTAAGAAAAATGAGTGCGAATCACAATAAAGCGAAACTTTTAACCAACCTCTGTCTCTCTGTCCTTCTCAGATTGGAAGATGCTGGGAAGTTGTTCACTGTGATTCTGCTTCACCCTGACCTCACACCTCTAACAGTGAGAATCTAGCACTTGCACATAGCCGCTGCTATGCAAAACACTTACTAGATTAAGAGTATTAGAACGCATGTTAACATCCGGTTATCTATGCAAATGAATATGCAACAACAAAAACCATTGAATGTTATCGCATTAAGCAACAGAGTATCTGCCTTTCATTTCAGGTCTCGTAGCTGTGTGTTTTGCATTGTAGTGGAAAGTTTAACACACTCACTCTCTCTCAGCCCATGGCAGGAACCCTGCTTGCTCAGTTGACCCTCCATGGGGTCTCTGTGGAGTTGAGACCCCATGTGTTCCTGACAGCGATGGAACAGGCCCTCGCCTCTGCAGCTGAGGTATGCAAGCAAATTCATTATTATTGTATTATTTGATCTGTTTCGTTACATTTGGCAATGTGTGAAAAATGCAAAAAAATCCCTTTTTAAAGGTGATTTTATAAATAATTAATAATGCATGCTTAACAATTAATTGCATGCTCATAATTATTTTTATATGAGTGGTTACTTGTTATTGTATTTTCATATGGCACTAAATATGAAAGCTTTGGTAATATGAAAAAAAAAAAGTGTTGGTCTTTTTTTGTTTTCTTTTTGATTTTGTCAGTCTCATTTTGGAGTCTTGCATTCTTTCAAATCCAGTGTTAAACTAAGCAGGTGAATCGCAGTGTTACACATTCCATCACACTAAGTAGGTACAAAGCTTGATCTAATGAAAGTGATTTTCTGAATGTTTAATTGAGGTTCCACATCCTTTATTTTCTATACATCGTACTTGTTATGTAAACAAAATACTCCATGAACATCAAGTGGGTTATTCAACCATCCTCATTTGTGGAATAACTGCAGTACTCTGTGGAAGTTCATGGCATATAAGTTCTATCTATAGCTGTTAATGAAACCCCTCCCTCTCCTTCAGCTCTCTCTGTCTCCCCCTGCTGGCTGGGGCTTGTTCGATGGCTTGCTCACTCTGCTGTACCAGGCACTGTTTGAGGTTAGTATCTGTCAGCAGCTTATTGTTCATTATTCCAGCTGATTTAAATGCTGTTACTGTTTAGATAACTATAATCTGTCTATCACTTTATTTAATGCAGTTCAATAAACTCACTCCAGGGGTCACTGTGCTCACTCTCTCTCTCTATGCAGGGTGACGGCTCCACTGCCTCACAGTTCATGGACTCTGCTCTCTGGCGCTGCTTGTGGCTGAGAGTGGGTGTTGCACTGGAGGAGGGGAGACCACACTGGGATTGTTTTTCACACAACGGTATGAACTTACTATTTTTCTGCTTTTGTTTTTTTTTGTGTAGCAATAAAAACTAAAGCCGATTGCTTGAAATGTATATAGAGGGTATAAAAATAGAATCGGCTGACATAAGTATCTTAAACAAAAGGTAGATATCCATGATCTGCTACTGGGGGGAGCCAGGGAACGTAGAGTTGTGTAAATAACAAAGGCTGCAAACTCACTCCCTGTCACTCCCTCTCTCCACAGGTCTTCAAGTCTTTCTGTCCCTCGCTCTGTTTCTCTTCACCAGAGAGCCTTACCACTGTCTCCCCCTGCTGGCCAACCACAATGCAGACTGCGTGCTCACCCTCGCCCGCCTGCTCACAGCTGATTGGTTGGTCTACACTGTTACCGACACTTCAACGCGGGGCTAAAGCTACATTCCCTGTGCTTATTGTTTCAGCGCTCGTACATGTTCTTGTAGAGCATTGTAAGGCGCAGTAATGAATAAGAACCCTCTGAATTGGTAATAACGTGTGCTATTGATGGGTTTACAAACTAAGGACACAAACTAAGTTTCTTTGCAGTTTTATTGTGGATCTTATAACACAATGTTTCATTATCACGTTTTTGTTGCAATCACATGCCAATTGGAGTGCTATAGAGACCTTCTAACTCTGTAGGCGCTGTGTCGCAACACAATACAAAATGCACAGGTCTGCATTTGTAATAATGATAACAAAAAGATCCCCAACAGTATCCATTCTGACTGCTGTGTCTTTCCTGTATTTGCCCCCCAGCTTCCTGCTGAAAGATGGTGCCTGCAACGAATCAACCGCCCGCTCTCCCAGTGACTCCTCCTCCTCCTCCTCCTCTAGCCTATCAGTGATGACCTGTCACCTGCTGTGTTTCCCATTCGCTCTTGACATCCCTGAAGACACTATAGATGAAATTCTCCAGTCCTATCACAGCTGTGACATAGTACCACGCCTACTGCAGGTTAGTACCCTAGAAATCAGGCAGCTTCAATGGGTTAAAACTCAGCTAAAGAGTATGGAGGTCAGAACCTAGTGGGCGTTGATGTGCATCACAAACCACCACACAGTTCAGCACAATTGTATGTCTGCTAGAGAGAGACCCAGACTGAATATCAGACACAGGAAGATCTTGCAGTGCCTGTTAATGCCATGCCTGTAGCCAGTGCAGTTGTGCATATTTTTACAAGAATGATTCAGGGCTTTTTAGTTTTGGGAACCTGAAAACATATACAGAAAAATTATAATGGACTTGAAAGCATGTTTTTTTAGGCTAAGGATGGGGTAACAAAATGTTTTTTAAAGTCAATAAGATGCTTTTGGAAATGTCATAGCTAGTATAAATCGCTCTGATTTAAAAAACTTTCAGCTTTTCAGCTGGTAGTGTTTCATTTACCATGCTGTGTTCCTAAGATGAATGCCTGTGTGTCTTTTCCTCCTCAGCTGTGTCTGTTGCTTCCTCTCCCTCTCCTGGAGCTGCCCCTTGCCTTGCTCTGCCGTCTCCTTCTCAGCGACCCTCAATACTCCATACCTCAATTCATAGCGGCAGCTGAGTCCTGCAGCTTCTTCTCCCTAACGACAGCATCGGAAGAAGCCAAAATCCACAAACACGACAACAATGAGGGCAGTCAGAAAAAAAACAGCAAGTTAACCAACACTGATGACAGCCGCAGTTTGTGCCAATCAGAAAATAGGACAGCCAGCTCCCTCCTAGCCTCTTTCCTCCAATCAGAATCCTTGTTCAGCTCTGCAGTTGAATTGATCTCCCTCCTCTCGCATGCAGCCCGCTGTTCCGTCAATCCTCCTTTCCCCCTCTGTTTTGACCCAGCCCTTGTCAGAAAAGTGCTAAATCACCCAGATGACAGAATTCGGGCCGCCACCTGTGGCCTTCTGGGAAATGTCCGCCCGCCAAATTATGATAGGCCATCCTTGCTGCTTTTCCAGGATTTGATTGGCAAGCTCAGGGATCAATCAATGCAGGTTAGGAGGGCTGCTTGCAGAGCTGTAGGGAACTGGGCGGGGCTTATTGGGCCAAATGGGGTGCCTAGGGGAGTTGATAAAGAAGAAAGGGCAAAGGAAGGTGGAGTTTCAAATGCAAATAAGGAGAATGAAAAAGGTGGGTCAAGAGGTGCTAGAACTAGGGGGACAATACAAGGAGGTGAGGCTAAAAGAAAAGGAGGCAGAGATGTGACTCCAAAAATGGAAGAAAGTGTGGGTAAAAAAAACAAAGGGGCAGGTTTTCAGAAAATAGGAGGAGTTTTGCCTTCTAAGATGAAAGAGGCTGGTTTACAAAACAAAGAGGATGGAAAGGGGGTGGGACAGGCTCAGAACTGGGAGCAGCTTACTCAGGGAGCAGTGCCAGTACTGCTGCCTCTTCTGACCGATTCTGACCCTGTGATTCGCCAACGCTGCTGCTCTGCTCTGGGGAATGTGGGCATGTCCGGTGGAGGCGGGGCTTCTCTGCTGCAGTGTGACGGGCCACGGCTCCTGTTGGAGAGAGCCTGCACAGACTCCCAGCATGCCGTGCGGCAGGCAGCCATCAGCGCCCTTCGAGCACTCAGCCAACAAGAGGCCCTTCGACAGGTAAGGATGGACACAGACATTACCCTCACATTTCACTGGATTTTTATAATCAGTTCAATTGTTAAGACTGTTGCTGCTTGTGAAATGTAGGCTGCATTTTATGTTTGGAATCTCCTAATTCTGCAATGGTTGTTGGTCTGCTGAAGATCTGATTACACAATGCAGTATTGAAACAACTGTTTTGTCTAACAAGTAAAAAAAAAAAAATGACCTCTATACCAAAAACTATTGGGACCATGAGAGAAAAAGCATGTGCCGGTTATTGATTGCTGATATCTGTATTGATTCCTCTGTGAAATAGTTTAATTATGAGAAATGTTGCCTTCAATACTATTCTGTTCCCTGTGGTCCACTATTGCTACCAGGCAGGTTTCATTACTCAATGGCTTTATCCGTAACATCTTCGTGAATTCCTGTATGATTTCCAGATACTGTGTGTAATCTGACTCAATCCGTCACTCAGGTCCTGGTCTCTCTGGATGCCAGCGAGAAACTCCGCACAGTTTCCCAGCATGCACCGCGGCAGCGCCACTGCCACTGGCTGATCAGCAAGCTCCGCCCCACAGCCAGCGCCTGAGTGTCAAGAGGTTTTGCAAACGAAAGAACGACCGGCATAAACCGAACCCCAAGCCCATACTGTGTACTGCATTGTCATTACTGTAAAATCAATGTCAAAAGTAAATGGAACAATTTTATTTTTAGCTTAATTTTATTTGACATACGGGGTAGTCACTTTGAACTGCTGCACTGGAAAACGCAGTAGCAGTGAAAGTTGAAATTTGGCAGGTTGTACTACCATGGTTCATATAGAGAACGAGATCTGCTGCTTCTGAAATACCTGCTTAATATGGGCATCAACATTGAGAAAATGAATAAAAACAGCAGAATGCAGCATCTTCCAGGGATCCACAACACTTCTTCACAGGGTAGGTTCCCCAGCCTCATTGCAGCAGCAGCAGCAGCAGCACAGTAGAGTGACTACAACTACAACCCGTCTGTATCTGTACATTTGACAGGAAGGTTTTTATCTGTTTTATTGAGATTATTTTGTAAGTCAGTCTGAAAATAAAAATCGTCAGTTTGATGTAAACAAAATGTGTTTTTAATCCCTCCCCCATGGGAAAATGAGCCCAGCTGTACACTGATAAATACAAACGTCTTAAGAACATGTCTAAAAGAGCAGTAGTTTAACACACTGATTCGGTGAGATTGCAGAATCTACACTTCTTCAGGAACAGTGGCTTGAAGCCTAGTTCCAGGAGACTGGGAGACCAAGTTTGAGGCAACTTTGTTCATGTTCATGCTTCATGTTCCCTTAGGTTTATTGTACGAGATGTAATGTTGTGCAGTTTGGGTGAGAGGACTGCAAAGCTGAGTTTTCTGGCTGCTCATAAAAAGACAAAATACACAAAGTATTAACGTATTATAAATCACACAGACTGTACTTAGAAATTGCTTTAAAAGATAAATATATTTATAAAACTTTTTTTTTTTTAATTCCTGAAATGGTTGTGACCAGAATTAAGTGCCAGCTCAGATTGAAGCGATTTCATTGCTTGCTTTTCTGTTCCTGTCATTTCAGAAATATTTTCTTAAAGTTCCCAGGTATTTGTGTTTTTATGTTTTGTTTTGGAGTGGTGTTCTAGGCACAGCACATTTAAAACATCAGACACGTAGTCCTTTAGTTGACATTGGCCAGTAAATGTATCACCTCATTAGGTAAGTCAGCAAAAGCTAACCACTGTATATTTGCCCTATAACTTTGCAGTTTTCCCATGATTATGCTATGCATTTACCATAGTTTGACATGTCATATTTTAATATGTATTTGCTTTACCATACCTTTACAATGCTGTACTGCACTTTGCCTTTACTATGGTACTTCAGCAAGGATTTAACAGTTTTGTTTACAATACTTTCTAAGTGCATTTCCCCCACAGTTTTCAATTTTACAGCAGAATTAGTGAACTACAAGACCAATGGATGTCTCTCTGCTGCCTCCACTGTGAATCTGCTGGTGCTGTATCAGGTTTTCTAACAAGCCAAACTTCTTCCCACACTCAATACAGAGATACTGAGTCTCTCCTTTGTGAGTATGTTGCCTTGTCTTACTGGGCTCCTTGGAGAGATCCGTGTGAACCTTGAGGTGCTCTCTGAGGTCGTCAAACCTGCCGAAACTCTTCCCACATCCAATGCAGGGGTACTCAATGTGCCCTGTGGGGATTCTCTTGTGGATTTTCCCACAGTCGGTGCATCTGTGCTGGATTGTTCTGGCGTGACCTCGCTGGTGCATTTTAAGACTGGTGGAATACTTAAAGCTCTTGTCACACTCGGTACACTGAAAGGGGGTCTCGGTTGTGTGGACCCGCAGGTGTGTCTTCAGGTGGTCTGAACGAGTGAAGCTCTTCACACACTTGGTACAGTGATACAGTGGGGTCTTGGCAGTATGCTGGCGCCGGTGTCTACGAAGCACGCCTCTCCCAGTGAAAACCTCCCCACATATCGTACAGGGATACAGTCTCTCCACAGTCGGCTGGGGTGTCTGGAGGTTTTCTGGTTTTGTTGTGTGTTGCAAAGAAACGTCTTGGGAGATCTGGGCGAGCAGACAGTAGTCGTGTTCTTCTAAATCTACATTAGAAACAGGAACGAGAGAGAAACAGACATAAAATAAGAAGACGACACAATGTAAGCATTCAGGTCCTGTGCCAAGTCAACGTAGGTCATCTTCATGTTTC
The DNA here is from genome assembly GCA_030684275.1 of Acipenser oxyrinchus oxyrinchus. Taxonomy (NCBI): domain Eukaryota; kingdom Metazoa; phylum Chordata; class Actinopteri; order Acipenseriformes; family Acipenseridae; genus Acipenser; species Acipenser oxyrinchus. The sequence goes on from JAGXEW010000491.1 coordinate 50,790, forward strand.
AACAAAACCACAAAATACATCCCCATTACCTATCTGATGCTATCAAATATCACGTTTGTTTTTCAATATTAGCTTTGCTAAGGTGATTTTACTCAAGTTCAGGAACGGCTCTTCAGGTCTAGTTACCTGCACACCTACACACAAAACCATCTGGCTGCAGAAAACGATTTCACTTTGCAATGTTTGCTTACGTGTTGTGCTGCTGCTGGAGTTCGCTGCCCTTTGACTCCGGGTGACGTCCTCTTCCAAGTCAGCACCGGACGAGCTTGGAGACGACAGACAAGGGGTGCGAGGAATGGACTCCAGCTCACTCTGTGCCTCTTCAACGTCAGATTGTAGATCAGGGACATCCTCTTTAATGTGCACCTGTCCCAGTTCAGTGATATCTTCGGCTCCGCTGTCAGAATCCAGCTCTTCCTCTTTAATGTGGACAGTCCCAAGCTCAGGTCCATCCTCCGCTGCGTAGAGACAATCCTCCTCTTTGATTTGGACAGATTCCAACTGAAGAACATGCCCTTCACTCCGGCTCTGTTCAAGGGCCATCTCTGCCCCTGAATACGTCTGCACTGCAACATGGTTAAAGACTTTCTCTCCAGCTTCTACCGGTGTCATTGATGTTTCTTCCTCCGAACCAGGGGCAGCGTTTAGCTGTTCTGCGCCTGTGTCAAAGAGAATACAGTTCATTTTTTACATGGCTGCCCATCACAAAATTATATTTATTCCACAAAATAAATGACATTACTAAACATGCACTCCACAGCAAAATGATTTTTTTTTTTTAAAAATGCCAGTACATTAATTCCTCTGGTTTTCTGTCAATCAATTTGCTTACACCTACACTGATACATTTAATTTAATTTAATTTAATTTAATGTTCCTGCAATATAGTACCACATTTGAAGTTACCCTTTTCTGCGCTGCCCCTTGCTGGTGTCGACCAGTCAGCCGCCTCACAATCCTGTAGGTGCTGGACAGCATTGCCGTGCCGGATTTCTTTGGGTTCTGTGTAAATGACATGCCCTATATCCACGGTTGACTTGACTGCTTTAGTGGTGCAGCAACCTGGTTTCTCAATTGGCAGAGCTCCCCTGTAATCGCTCTCGTATATATGGTCTGTCAGTTTTCCACTGAGTAAAGCACACTTTGCCGGACTGGTCCCTTTCTCTGGCAGACCGTGTATCCCGCCGGCTCTGCTTTGACACCCGTGTTTATTAATAGTACAGTTGGTATTATTTGTGCGCCGCTGGTTGCCTGCAGTTTTCAGATATTCCCGCGCCGCTTTCAGCTCCCTTTCTGAGATTGCCAGTCTCCGCCTGAGCGTTTCGTTTTCTTTGTCCTTTTCAGAGATTTCGAGTTGGAAATCGGCAAACTTGGAGTCAGCGAGCTTTGTCATTTCGCACAGTATGGTGTCTGCGGCCGCTTTCATTGCGTGCTCGATGGTCGATCCAAGTTTGTTTTTAAAGAAGGAAACGGAGATGCTGACGTCCATCTTTTCTGTTGTTTTAAAAAAAAACAGTTACACCACCTTTTAAAAAGTCAACAACCTTACTGGAGAACTGTTACAAACAGCAAACCCTTCCTGTGCTTATTTCAGTTATAGATCTATGAGCCGAGATAACGCTGTCACTTCTGTTGTTGTTGTTACACGTGAACGGAACAGTCGAGCTGTCGGTGTTAGGTGATTAGCGCCCCCTACCGAATGCCTCCAAGTGCAGTCTAATAAAAAACTACTTTTTTAACAGGTTCTATTCAGGGATGGATACGTCACATCGCTTTACCTGTCTCAGGTACATGTCACAGCAGGACTACACTTACCAGAATGCACTGAGGTGTGAGATGAAAAGCCGGACCTGTCCTAACTGTACATGGAGTCAGTCAGGGATGGGAATAAAACTCCCATTGCATAGCAGTTGTATCCATTCCTGGTTTTACTATGAGTTTAATCAGACACACCTGAGCTTGTTACCTATACACACTGTGGCTAATCAAGCGTGTACAAAAACCAGGAATGGGTGACACCTCAGAGCAACATGAGTCTTATTTCCATCCATGCTGGTGCAGATTTCAAAATATATTTTGTATGGCGAAAAAAAAACACCTTATAGTTTACTGTATTTTACTACCCTTTAATACTTTCAGTAATTAAGATTTGATCCTGCTCAAAATGATTCCCAGAGTTGCGTGCAATAAATAAATATATATTTCTTTGATGACATGTTTTGATACAGGGTTCTAGGTCCTTGGCCCATCTCCAGTCCAGTCGAGTTGAGGGTGGTGACGTTTGTAACTCATAACCATGGAGAAAAGTGTAACGAAACATCTTCCAGATTCCTCACAGTGCACCATTATTAATGATATACAGAATCAGTCATTCTTAAGGGTCTATAAAATGATCTCTACAAGTGACTGCCAAAACAAAATATTTACCATAGAAGGTGTCTCACCTTTATTGGCACTACCAGAGGGCGTATGTACAATGCTTACCGTGTGAATCAAATCCTAACAACTCCCATTGTAAACATGTTCTAGAGACTTGGTGCATTCTCTAAAACATGTACCTTCATTGAAAGTTGTGTCCTTGTTTTCTCAATCAGCTGGTCATCTCAAACACTGAGGTGTCAGTACTTCTGTTCATATCTAACTACTCTCATGTTGCGTATCCTATTGTGTGTCCTCCCTCTGTCGTTTGTTGCTGTTTTTTTTCTTTAAAAGTAAGAACAGTAATGAAGTTGGTTTCTGATTGGTTCCAATAGGTTAAAGATTAATATATAAAAGACTTAAAACATGTTATTCCCTTTTAAAATGAAAATAATAATTTAATATCAATAATACATATACGTTACACACCGCAGACACTTTATTTAATGTTTATTTAATGTTTAAATTGATAAGCAGTACATTACACGATGTTCAGTCTCATACGCTCTATGTGCGGTCTGAGCTATCACTATTTTAAAAACAAAGGCATCACAATATTTGACTTGACGTCTGACACAAACACATACACAAGTGCTAAAAGACTTACAAAACCGTCTAAATCAATTTGCTAATAATTAAAGCTGCAGCACCCCAGGATTGTAATCTTTAAGTCATGCTCATTTAGGGAACAGTCGTTCATTCAACCTTAATATATTTCTCCTGGCCTGAGGTTTGGACATCAAGATTCTCTTTGGCATCCATTTGGAAGCAAGTCTGAACACAAAAAATAAACTTGTCTTAAATGAATGGGTTTTTTTTTTTTAGTCCATATATTTTAACTGGGGAAAAAGCACCAGGTTCACTCCTCTGGGAGCAGCAACAGCACCCCCTGGTGGCTGCAAAACCTTATAGCCAGCCTGCATTAACCAAACTATTTAAAACAGGGGACACTGCAACTTTAAAACAAAGAAGCCACATTGTCAGAGAAACTCCTACAACTTCACAAAGCGCTAGCAAGAACATTTCAAGAAACAGGTTGTGCGGTATATTGCTAAGATTTTTTAAAAAACGAATAGAGTATTATAAAAAAATAACAAATCACACTCACTCAGGCGTGAGCCGTGTCTAAACCCGTTACAGTAGCGAGAAAAAGGACTGATTGTAATTTGCTTATAAAGTGGCTGGTATATATATATATCTAGGCAGGCAGTATCTGAAGGCGTGGAAGCTGTCACAAGGACTCCGAGGTGGAAGTAAGCTGCTCTGTTTCACTGTCCCTCCTGTATTAGTTTGGGCTGGCTCTCACGCACTGCTCCCTTGCTTGAGTCGCTGGCTGCGTGCTTTGTACACCTCGATGAGCAGGTCTTTCACGTACTGGATCTCTCTCTCCACGGACTCAGCCTTGTCTTTCAGCTCCCGGTTCTTTCCTTCCAGTCCCCTGAGCTCCTCCTCCTGAATGTCCAGCTCTTCCCTCTTGCGTCGACGGTACCTGTGGGGTAGAACACAGGCATCAAGAGAGAGAGAGGACGACACTGCCACTCTGCACTTACCACCCTGGACTACGGCCTGGTCAGAGATCGGAAGCGAAGCAAGGGCTGCTCTGCTCAATGCTTGCTGGATTGTGATCCGATTAGAGATCAGTGAAGGCTGCGTTGGGCTTGCTTAATAATTCTTGCGATCGGTCAGATCCGAGGAAGATCAGCAAAGTTTTGCTTTGTCAGTAACCTGATCGCCCAGAACTATAAAACACTCAAAATGGTGCTAACAGTAAATTCAAATGACAAAACATTCTGACATTTCGAACATCAGGAGGCTGTGTGGTCCAGTGGTTAAAGAAAAGGGCTTGTAACCAGGAGGTCCCTGGTTCAAATCCCACCTCAGCCACTGACTCATTGTGAGACCCTGAGCAAGTCACTTAACCTCCTTGTGCGCCGTCTTATCGGGTGTGACGTTGTTGTAAGTGACCCTGCAGCTGATGCATAGTTCACACACCCTAGTCTCTGTAAGTCGCCTTGGATAAAGGCGTCTCCTAAATAAACAAATAATAATACTTTGTCATTCCTTGCAAAGGGTTGGCGTCTGGTCAGACCTCTGAAAAGCTATGCGAGGTCAGGTTTGGTCAGTAGCGCTTAGACTGCGGTCAGGGTAGATTCTAGAAAGCTCAGGATTTCTAACACGGACAGGCTTCTTCAGATTGTGATTGGGTCACTTCTCAGATAGTTAAGGACTGTCATTACGAGTCAACAAAGCTGGGATTGAGATTTTGGCCTGAAAGAGAAAGTAGCGTAGTCAAGTATCCTGCACACCTGGGCAACACTCAGACTTTGATGACACTGTTTCTCACCTGTGAGCAGCGGTCTTGTTCTGGTCCTTCTTCTTCTGTCTGCGTTCAACTGCCTTGGGACCACCCTTGGGAGCAGGGGTCGCTCCTTCCTCCGGATTCAGATCAGACTCCTCAGCCTCCCCTGCCACCCCAACTGCTCCGAAGCTAGGGGACCCCACTCCCTCAGCAGCCGGGGGGCAGTCAGTATATCTGTGCTCCACAAAACCAGGGTAGAAGCAGCTGTGGGGCTCGCCAGCCTCTAAGCTCTTAACAGGCTCTTCAGCCCCTTCCAGAAAGCAGCATGGCTCTCTGGGTTCTGCAACATCTAGGAAGCTCCCCTCTTCCTCCCTCCCTACTACAATTTCTATCACATGATCGCTGCCACCTGCCGTGCTGACGGTTTCCACCTCCTCCCCACTACCCGTCACCGTTCTGAAACAAAACTCTTTCTTTCCTGTCATGTCTAGTGACGGGCAATATTCCCCTGAAGGCTGGCCAGGGCTTTCTTGGAAACAGTAATCCTCTTCATCCTTTAGCAGTGGCTCCAATGGACCGGCGAGGCAGCACACACCTCCTCCTGTTACTTCATCATTCTGTCCAGCGAAGCTGTAGCTGACTGCCATCTCTGCACTGCCTGTGACATTTCCTTTACATCTCCAAGTGTCTGCAGCTAGCTCCTCCTCTCCCACACCTCCACTTGAGTACCGTCTGCGATTACTACTACTAATACTACTATTATTATTATTACTGGTTGGCCGATTGTAACTGTAAGGGGCGGGTCTAGGGATCTTGGGCCGGCCAATGGGGCCGCTGCAGAAGCTCAGCAGGTCCAGTTCTCCTGTTGCCAGGGTTACCAGGAGTGGGCTGGCTTCCGATTGGCCGGATTGGTAAGAATGGTACGGCAGTTGGTAGCCAGTTGTCTGGAGAGGTTTCTCACATTTTTCCGGTTTCTCCGATTCGGACAGGAAGTAATCCTCTAGCTGTGCCAGCTCTTCCTGCAGCAGGGAGGTCATGACCTCCAGGTCAGACGGCACCGGGAGGTCATGCTGGGGGGATGAGGAGTGGAGGGAGGAGTCGGGATGGGGGGGAGAGAAGTGAGAGGAAGGGGGAGGGACGTAAGAGGAGAAATCCACTTTTTCTGTCATCCAATCGCTGAGACCATCGCCTGCGAAATAAAACAGGGGGAAAAACATATTATTAAAAAAACCACCAAGACAAATGGAAATGAGTCTGAAGGCAACATTTATAAGCAGTTCAGTTTGTATTGAAAGACACTTGCTTGCAGTGTGCATAGTTGCCAGTTCCGCCTTGTTAAATCACTGTGCTGGCTCAGATCTCATAGATTAAGGGGCTACCGTGTGACAGGCAGTTCTGTGGAATACACTGCTGTTTTCTAAACATAGTGGTTAAGCCCAGAGCTACTCACCAATAAGGTGCGGATTCTCAACTAGCTCCTCCCCCCTCCTCCCCTGCGATTGGCCACAGCTAGCCTGTGGGAGAGAGAGAGTAAGAGGGTCCGTCTGGCAGACGGGCAGAAAGATTTTCCACTGAGAAGACATTGCCATCATTTCTTCTGGGTCGATTCAAGAAGCCGAGAGAAGACTTTGAGCCGGTGCTGGAGAGTTGAGCTGAGCTGCACAGAGTGTGGGGAGCATTGCGAGACCTGAGAGAGAGAGAGAGAGAGAGAGAGAGAGAGAGAGAGCAATTTAACAATTTAATAGTTTCAATATTCTTATTTCAATATTTATTTCAATTTCTGTATTATTACTATTTATCTTCTATTTCATTTATTATTATTTTGTTACCATTGTTCCTTGTTTGTATATATATGCATCTGTTCATAATATGTATGTAATTGCTTTGGCAACACTGTGGAAAATAAGCCATGCCAATAAAGCACTTTGAATTGAATTGAATTGAATTGAATTGAGAGAGAGAGAGAGAGAGAGAGAGAGAGAGAGAGAGAGAGAGAGAGAGAGAGGGAGGGGGGAGAGAGAGAGAGAGAGGGAGGGGGGAGAGAGAGAGAGAGGAGAGAGAGAGAGAGAGAGAGAGAGAGGGAGGGAGAGAGAGAGAGAGAGAGGGAGAGGGAGGGAGAGGGAGGGAGAGAGGGAGGGAGAGGGAGGGGGGAGGAGGGGAGGGAGAGGAGAGAGAGAGAGTTTGTTTGCTATGGTAAATCTGCAATTTCCCCCATGCTTTACCATACCTCTCTGTGCTTAACCACCACGCTTCCCTATATTTTGTAATGCTTTACAACCCTTTGCTGTGTTTTTAACACAGGAAGCTTAGGTGGGTTAGGCGTGGGGTGCATCGTTTTTCTGTGAGACACAAACAGGGCTCACAGTAACTGACTGCTCCATGTCTAAGAATTTCTACAACTTTCAGTCTACCAAGACTTGCACATCATCATGACCGACAAATGTCTTTTTCGACTCTCTGGTTCAAAAAGTGATACTGCAACCCTTTTTTTTCACATTTGAAGGTAATAATAACAGAGACACTCTCCTCAAAAGGTTAATTAAACAAAGCCTGTCTGTTCTGAACTGGTAAAGAGAGCCTGACGTATCCAGGACTTCACACCAGCATGACTGTATGTGTAGCTCTGTCTCCAGTTTAGAATGTTTTTCAGAAGTGCTAATCTTAAACAGCCAGCAACAAGACAACCAATAAGGGGGATTTAAAAGCCCACTCTCATTTATTTTGTATTTCTGATTAACAGTTTGTTTTTTTATAATTAACAGTTTGTTTTTCAATTGCATTTTGGTGTAAAGAGTTTGACAAACCCCCGACCCAAAGTGTTTTCCTTCAGGGCTGCCTGGATCTGCAACAGCATATAAATCCCAATCAGGTATACATGAAGTATGTACGGGCTCGGGTGAGCCTGGCTTCCTGCTGGGTGACTCCTCATAACGATGTGATTGATCAGGGCACAGTCGAGTTAGCAGGACTGCTAGCAACGCTGCTACCTTTCATCAATTCCGTGACAAGTCTCAACAAGTCCCGAGGAGCAGCTGCCGAAAACCGAGGGGGGGTTTCCCCAGCCTTGATTTCTAACTATGACGTCAACTTATTTTATATCGTTTTTGCTATGATTTGTTTTATTTTCATAGCACGATTAAAATGCGCTACCAGGTGGCACCAATCGCATCGCAATTACAACAAACAACGCAAAGCATTTTCAAAACACTGTGGCCTTTGTATTTCAAAACTTGTAGCACTTTCTGAAAATGGCATGGGTGGCGTACACCCGACAATAAAGCCGTGCCACAAAGTTCAGTATTCAATGTATTCGCTATGACAAGCTCTGTTTCCTAATGTACCGTGTGACAGCCAATATTAGGATAACTAATGTACAATTACAATGTATCTTGTAATGCTGCAATGGATTACAATGTAACACACTAACACTGTTTAACACAGACACACTGTAACAGACAGCGACTTTAAAGATGACGTCAGTATAATAGGAGCAAATGAGTTCACTTTCTCTTAGGACTTTACTATAATTGCAGATAAATAAGGTATATATATATATATATATATATATATATATATATATATATATATATATATATATATATATATATATATATATATATATATATATATATAGACACACACACAACTATTCTAAAACCCCACTGTAACTTCAGATTATGCTTATTAAATAGCTAGTATAATTTAATTAACAACAAGTTAACGCACTTGAACTGTCTAAATATGATATTTCTTTCACGCAGCAGTATGAAGGTTTTAGGGTAAAGTTCCCCAGATATACTTACTCCATTGCTGCAGATGTTTTAGTTTATGTGTTTGAGGGTGCGTTGCAAAAGCAAGGCACGGTTTTCGCGGCGGGGTGTTGATTTTATAAGAACGCCATTGTTAATATTATCCACACGGAAATTCGGAATCGATCGTGGAAGTTCTCTTTGTTTGGTGGAGGATGTCTTTGCTGTTGTCAATCTGGAAGTGCTTTTTGACAGAACGTGGCTCGCGTTCCACACCCAGCAACCGACCTCGTCACCCAGTACTGCCAAGGGATGGATTCATCCGCTCTTCTGTGGACACGGGAGTTTCCTGGGGAGTCTCCTGTGAGCGTGAAAACACACGAGGCGTTATTTACTGTCAAAGAAAGCGCCTGTCTAAAATGATATTTTAATCATGTCAACTGTTTGTGTGCATGCAAATGAAACCTTTTTTATCACTTAGGTGTGGCTACAATAAACTGCAGTATAATTCTGTATAATAATAATAATAATAATAATAATAATAATAATAATAATAATAATTGAAAATGTCAACATTTAAAACACATTTCTTTAATAAGTTTACAGTTTGGGAATTCATATGAAATACTTTTTTATATTTTTATTTAGCTTCTCTGACCTAAAACATCACAGCACATCACCCCGCCTGCAGCATTTAGTAGCCGGAGGAGAAACCTAGCTTCAAGCTAAGAAGAAACTGCTCCCTTCATATTTCAGAGTGGCATGAAGCGCGATGTTGTGGGGCAGCTTTAAGAAGGCTGATACAATCATACTTATATTATTCTTATTGTGTACCGTCTTCAAATTTAGATCCATCACTTGAATTGCGAAATCAGAGACTTCCAAGCGAACGCAGCAAAACGAACTAGCTAATCCCTTGAAAGCGAGGAGGGAGACGGCGTGCTCGACACCCCCTCGAGGCTGTTCTGCGGCTCGGATTGCAGCCTCGTTGCATCAGCTTGCCCCGCTGCTTATTAGATTGGTTGATTTAGGGGAGTCTGGCGCCCTCCCATTGGTTGTTAGACAGGAGAGCCGAGCTTTGATTAGATGACATCTCCTCCGTCAGGGGAAACCCCATTCGGAAAGAAAATTAAACCTTTTATGTGTTTGTAAAACAAACAGTGGATTTAATAATATGTTGCCAGGCAACAAAGTCCTTTTTTTATTACCGTACATTTTTTAACCTTACCACAGGAGAAAGAAAAAGGTGACAGCAAAATAAAACCCAGCGTTGCTTGCATAGTCAGTGTAAGCGCGGTGTTAGTGTCTGAAGTCTTTGATGAAAACGTGATACATTCTGTCTGCTTTGCAATTTCGCTTCTTTGCTTTCCATTTATAAAGCTATATTGTTTTTGGATGTTATTACCTTATATTATTCTTTTACTTCAATGTTACTGTTAAAGAAGAAAACAAAAACACCACAAAGAATGTATCAAAGAATCAAATAGAATCTGCGCACTTAATTATATTTTACCCTAAAAATGTATTGTGGCGGTGTATTGCAAAAATAAATAAATAAATAAATTATTATTATTATTATTAATAATAATAATAATAATAATAATAATAATAATAATAATAATAATAATAATGCAGTACATTGCAATCTACTGCAACATATTACGAAATATATAACTTGTTGTTTGACACACAAATATAGATATAGTCAAAACATATATTTGTATTCTAAATACACTGGAAATATATAGGTGAATATATTTAGCATAGATTTAGAAATATGTATTGACCGGAGTTGACGCTTACTGTGGAAAACGATTCTGTAGGCAGAGGGTGCACCTGATTTGACTAGAATCAGTCGATTAAATAGATCTTTATCAAGGAAAATCATCCCATAGTGATGGGTCAGCAGGTACCAAGTACCCCTAGTAGCTTAAATGGACGTCGGATGTAGAAGCCGCTAGAGGGCGCTAAACACGCGGTGTTGAAATAACAGTAACAGTTTAATAGTAACACAGATAGGTTTAGGGGTAGAGATTGGGTTTAAGGGTAGGGGGTAGGTTGACGGGTTAAGTGTAAGTCGCATATGACTACGTTTTGGGAGGCTGCTGGATACCTATCGGCCCATTCCTATGGGGCGATTGTCCTTGCTAACGCCCCATTTAATCGATTGCTAGTCACTACGCGATGACTTACACGTTTCCAGACACTTCCAAATCCCTCACATTTAGCTGCACTGTCAGAGTATTGGCAACCAACAACAACAACAACACAGAAACAGGTGGCGCGGAGGTTCAGTTTAACATGTCCAGTTGTAATTCCCAGCGGTGACGTTGGAGGCTGTGGAATCGAAACGAATCTAGGGAAGGGGTGGGGGAGGGTCGTGTAGAGCCTATCCATTTGCACAACTCGCCAAGAATAATACCCTTAGCAAGTTTCAAGTTTGTTCAAAGCTTCTACAGAGGTAAGCTTTTAACAAATCACATGGGAAAGAATGAGCGCAGAGAAGCCGAGTTTTATGTGCGGTAACGAATTTTGCGACATTAGTCGTCTTTATTTGTTTTACAAAACAAACATTTAATTTGTTTTGCAGTAAATGAAACTATGTTTGTGGGATACTAGCCCTCACTACCCCACATTCAGATAACAAGCTCGTTATTATAGTCGTAGTCGTCGTAGTCGTGTGGTAGTATTGCTGTGGCAACCATTAAATAAGCAGTAGACTATACATATATAACCTGCTTCAATATTTGACGTAGTTGATCAATTGGATTCATTTATCCATAGAAATGCTCTATACTCTACACACAGTGCCAGCAGATGGCTGCAGCTTGCAGGGGTGAGAAACATTGGTGTCCCGTTTCACCCGAGTATCGCGTTTTAGGTAACTCTTTAGTGTACTCTTTAGTGTGACAGACGGTCAGAAACACAGAAAGTCATAACCCCTGAGGAGAGGTAATGATAGTATGTTCCTAAGAAGCAGGCTGTTCTGTATCCGAAGCGCTGAAGAATGCGTGCGATTCCTGACAAGAGCTATTCGACTATTGAGCTCCGTGAATAGATGGCTTTACAGTTCTAAAAAGAATAGCGCACGCACACACACGCACGCACGCACATACACACGCACCTACACACACACACACACACACACACACACACACACACACACACACACACACACACACACACACACACACACACACACACACACACACATCTTCTTTCATTATAAATGAAAGCTAAACCGCTATAAATACAAAGGACCAGAACTTTAAACTGGGGTTAATTTAAGGTCTTACATTTCTTTACACAATGAATGAATAGAGGAATAGCTCTACTGGCTTTTTGTAATGAAGAGTACTTTAATTGTGTGATGGTATGTCGGGATTATTATTTTTTTATTCAGATTGAATGCATGGTTCTAAACAAACAAAGGTAAGAAGTGACTTGTGTATGCACAGCTGAAGAATTTATATTTCAGATTAAAGGCAACAGTTCAACTTGTCTTTACTTGTCTTTATCGTTGCTAAATATTTTTTGGTTAAATCTAGACCAAAGTATGTGATTTAAGTTAAATCTGAAAAAAACATCTGGTAAATATTTATGCTTTTTTTTTTTTGGCCCTCACACAAATCCGTTGTTTTTGTTAATAAAATACGTACAAGAAAGTAACATCCGAAAGGGCCACAGTGTATCTCTTCATTCCCATAAGTACAGCATTCAATGATTATTTAAGCATGGAATTTTCACACACATATGTCATCGGACAGATGGGGCTCATGCAGCTGCTCTTTGAGGAATGTCTGGCTTCTGAAACCAAGTGCACATAAATCCCACGATTTATATTTTAGATGACCGGACTTTACTGCAGGCACACAATTCAAAGTCAGTTTCAAATTTCCTTTTTTTTTTAAATAATAAAAAGAGTAATACGTTTTTTTTTTCTCAGGTCCCATTTACCTATTCTGAAGTTCACCTCCAAAAAAGGGAGTGCACCTTTAAGAGTCTCTTTTTGTGAAGTGAGCCAACTATTGTTTTCATATCCAGGCAAACAGGGGACAAACAAGGAGAGCAGCCAAGTAGATGCGGCAAGTCTGTCATGCTTGAGCCGAGGCAAAACACTGAACCCTGAATAATACAGCTCCCGGGAAACGTAGGTAAGTACAGTGGCATTCTTAACATGGAAGAGTTAATGGCGTAGCAGTGGATGTACTAAATGAAAGCTATACAAGTTTACTGCACTGCAAACTGTATGGGCGCTATGCAAGCTTACATGCTTTCCTGATCTTTACTAGGACTTCTTGAGCCATATTTTGAAGTATCCTATTACAGGTTTTTTAGATTGAAAATAAATCTGAAGCGAATCCAATGTGTTTAAACATTATGTACAGAAAACTACTGAAGAGTGTCTGGCTGTATAGTTGCTACTATTACGTCATGTTTTTAGAAAAGTTTAGTGTTTGTTTGTGATTTTTATGAATGTATTTATTTTGTTATCGGTATAGCTCTAACCAGGAAGGTTTGGTCACCTCTTATTTTACAGCTCTAGGGGAATCACCCTGGATTCAGTCTGTGGTTATACTGGGATTACCCTTAAAAACAGAGTGGTCAGTCAAACCACGTGACTTTACGTCGTCACCTTGCGTTTTACTACAAAGTGCTGTGTTTTCACCCCTTACTATGTTTTTATATGGTGGTAACGGCTCATAGCAACTATGACAAGGAAATCTTTGACCTACAATGTGTCCTATCTAATCAGTGCGTTATTGTACAGGGTGGAGAAACTTGGCCCCTTATCTAGATCGCCAGGACCCAGACTAAAAGACGCCCATCTGTCAAAAAGGTTTGCACGGATACCTCAAATAAAGTCAGCTTGGCTCTGATTTATTATAAACATTCTCTTAGGTTAGTGATTTATAAACATGACTCTCTAAAAAGCTTTAAAAAAAAGATTTCAAGGAACTGCAATCTTGATTTAAATAATTAGCATGTGCTGAAAAAAAGACCCTAATATTTAATTGATTCCCCCTTTAAAGAGCGCTGAGCCTTTATTTAGTATATTTATATTCTTATATTTATTCACAATGCAAATAATTTAAATACAGCTACTGAAAACAATGAAAATGCTGCTGCATAATGAGGTGAGGTTGTTCCTGTTTCCTGATTTCAGGTTGTGTCAGGAAGGAATGGCTGCTTTCCTGTGAAATTGCAATGCATACTCTGCTTATCCAGGAATCGATCTGCGTTTGTATTCTACTGAGTGGAATAACAACAGGTAACCTTGACGTTCACATTTCTTCAATGCTGTATAGGGTCTGTTAAGCGCCTAGATTGCAGTTGTGGCCCCCTTTTGTAGATTTCGATTACATTTTCAGTGTACTGTTCCTTACCTCTGTGATGTTTTGAGTGGTTCTTATAGCAAATAGCACATTTCTTTTCACAAAGGTTATTTGACCTGCGGTCTGGAAGAGCTGGCCAGTGCACCGCTGCGTATGTACAGCAATACAAAATGAAGCTTGATTCTTAGTACCTGTTCACTAGATAGCGCTGTCTCTTACTTCTGTAATGACACTTTGGCAGATCTAGCGTGGGTATAATATGTATGGCAGACATCTAGAATTGAAGAGCAGCTCCTGAATTGAGTGTGAAGCTGATTATCACCTGACCTGTATACCTGGGTAACTGCTGTAACAGTAACTCTGAACGAATGCAAACAGCAGACACGTTTCAAATGGAAACCGAAGCCACTCAAAAAGAGATTGCAGTAATTACCGTCTAAGCCTTAAATATCAGCTGGATTTCCTGTACATTGTTATATTATACTATACAGACAATGGTTAATGTAAACAGTTGTATTGAGACCAAGCAGAGTGTGCAGGTTAAACTGTGGAGCAATGCAGTCAACAGACAGCAAAGAGTGTGGCATAGTGTGTAATAAATGCAGTTTTGGGAGTGTGTTTTGTTTCTGTTTTGTAGCTGACTGGGTAAGTTAGTATTTGAACCCACAGCAGGGTAGTACAATATTATATTGTTTTAATAACCTTCATCAGGACATTCCACTGGTTTGCTTTGCTTCATAGATTAGATTGAGATTAGGAAAGTCCCGCATGCTTGTGTCTGCTGATTTTAAACCATGCCCTGATTGTTTGATTCATGACCAATTTATGTCATAACAATACTTAACCCCCCCCCAAAAACCCCCTTTTACTTTTTAAGAGCAATAATAACAAGGTCACTATGTAATCCTATTTTACCGTTTTCTAGTCAGATTCACAGGAGCTTCTTTGTCCCTGTCTGTTTACCTGTGTATGGTATCGCTCTGAATACACAGTGCTCTAAATACACAGTGCTCTGAATACACAGTGCTCTGAATACACAGTGCTCTGAATACACAGTGCTCTAAATACACAGTGCTCTAAATACACAGTGCTCTGAATACACAGTGCTCTGAATACACAGTGCTCTGAATACACAGTGCTCTGAATACACAGTGCTCTGAATACACAGTGCTCTAAATACACAGTTCTCTGAATACACAGTGCTCTGAATACACAGTGCTCTGAATACACAGTGCTCTAAATACACAGTGCTCTAAATACACAGTGCTCTAAATAGTTTGTGCTTTGCTTTGATGTCTGCTTTAGTTGGTTTAGTTTGTTCTGTGAAAAGTTATCTATAGTTATCTTTATCTGCAGTTCACAGAACTGTTGTAGAGAAGATAAACAATTTAAGGGTGCTCTTTTGCTTCCAAAACCTGTACATCAAAAAAAAACTGCAAAAAACTATTTCAAATATCCAGTCCTTCATCCAGCAGCATCTCATGTTATAAGGTACATTACAAAATTAATTATAATATTATAAAGTTTTGCCGAACCCCCTTATTTGTCATTTTTAGCCTCCCTGTTACCCATACATGGAATTTGCAGACGCCCCCTTGACAGCAGCAGGTACTCCCTGAGCTTTCGGGTTTTTTTGGAAGGCATGTACAGTATATTGAAATAGAAATAAACACTGTATAGATGCTAAATAGATTAGTGTATGCAATTCATTTTAGAAATGATAAACCATTGTTCTAGAAAATGTTGCGTTCCACATTTGAATACTGTATTAGGGCCTGATTGGGTTGGCATGGCCCTGGTGGGAGACATGCACTCCTCATATTCTCCGGTCCCTTGATTACTCTGTGAGGCCCAATCAATGCTGCAGTTTACTTAAACATTGCGTGCATGTGAACAAATGAACCGTGACAGGTTCAGATTTGTCCTGCAGGTCATGTTGCTAGCAATGCCTTTGTATCTGTTTTTTAAGTTATTTCATCACTGCCGATGATCCCCGACAACAAAACCGTTCTGTCCAGAGTTGGGGACCTGACGACACTGCCCTGCACCTTCACTCCAAAGACCAGCGATGGACTTATAGTGACTTGGACTAAAATACCGGGACAAACAGTCTACTTTTTCGCTAAAGGCAAAGAGGATGCTGGGAAACAGGAGGAGCGTTACAAGGACAGGACCTTTGTGGATGAAAGCCGGTTCAACGAGGGCAATTTCACTCTGTTTCTAGAGGATACGAGAGTCTCAGATGAAGGGAACTATCAATGTTTTGTTCGGTTCAAGCCTGCTGATTTTGAAAGTAGCAGTTTAGAACTGTACGTTGCAGGTGAGGTTTTCATTTTGAAGGTATAATAATAGGGCAGCAGTGTGGAGTAGTGGTTAGGGCTCTGGACTCTTGACCAGAGGGTCGTGGGTTCAATCCCAGGTGGGGGACATTGCTGCTGTATATTCAATTGCTATGGAAAGTACAACAGTATATGGCAGGAGTCGTGTTTTTTTAAATTGGGCTCCAGTGCCTTTCTGTAACTCAATTAACTTTAATAAATAGACTAATTCTATCTTTGCTCTTCCAGCAAACTACACCAAGCCAGTAGCGTCCTGTCTCCAGTCAAACAGCACCAGCAGTGCCCAGGAGGCGAGCACTGTGACCCTGAGCTGCCAGACCGAGGGAGGCTACCCTGAAGCCCAGCTGGTATGGACCTTCAGCAATGGGACCCGAGTCCACAGTGCTGCCCAACGCAGTGTGAATGACAGCGAGGGGCTGGTCAGCATCCAGAGCCACCTCGTCATTGCCAGAGCTCTCAGTGAGAACCTCACTGTGGAATCCACAACAGCAGACTGAGCCAGAGCTTCTTCACCTCCGTCACCTGCAGCCTGCCGAGCTCAGGTACTCTCACTACCCCGCCCGGTGGCCATGCGGTGAACAGCACTGCCTTTATTTAGCATTGTTTTCATCTTCAGGTGTTCGGTTCTAGTTGTCTCCAAGAGGCTAGATCAGCCAAAGAAGTGTATTTATATTATTAGGGGCCGGCGCCATGTGCAAAACTTCAGGCACTACAATAAACACAATAGGAAAACGCGACTATACAGATATGCCATGTATGTTTATAAAGACACTTTGAATGATCTGTGTGTAGCTATGGCAGCTATGTGTAGCGATGGTGACTAACTAGAACTGAAGAGCAACTTCTGAACTCAGATGCAAGCACCTTAAAACATACTAATCAAAATTAAAAATAAAATAGTACTTTAGGAATGGCAGTAAGAACGATTGCAAAAAAGGAGAGTTATTTATTACAGTAGCTTGAGTGCTTCTGAAAAACAGACTCTCAAAATAAAGAGACCTGCGTGCAGCTCTGTAAATGGAGTGTATTAACAGGGGCTTCTGTCTTTGTTTCTCCTTTTCCTTGCAGCAGACAGTTTCCAGAATGAGGAACGAAAACGACCAGGCCTCCTGGCCTCCGTCGTGTGTTTTGGGTCAAGTCTCCTCCTGTCACTGATTGTGAAGAAGGCCTCCTGCTGCTGATACAGTGTCGTACCTTTCACTGACAGATTGTGATGTAGCACACTTTGTGAAAGTAATCGCCGTCCTAACCCATGGTACTGGGTTTCAACACCAGCCAACGACATTCAGACAGGAAGCTGGAGTTCCAGTGTCCAGTAGCATTTACTTTGATTAATGACCCAGGACAAAAAACAATACCGACCCACTATAAAACAATAGGACTAAACGGACAGCTTAAACATCCTGTTTACATTTCACTACATGTTGCACTCAGATCAGATCTGTCTAATAAATCAATCATTCCTTCCAATGAAACCAATGCCTGCACAGCTATGACCAAAAGCTTTGCATCACCTACAATTTTAGGATTGAGACTTTTTTTTTTTTTTTTAAACGATATCTGGTTAGGACCTGTTCATTTTTCTATTAGTTGGGCTCTTGCTGGACTGTCTGGTGCAGAGACACAGGCTAATGGTCTTCATCATTGATTAGAGCTCGCTTCACTCCCCTTTGAAATGTCCCTCGTGTATTGTGTGTGTATATATATATATATATAATCCAAAAGAAAAAGGTAATGTAGGTACACTAAAATGTGAATGATTGATTAAAAAAATCTGTTATATCAGGATGTTTCGGACTACAAGTCTTTCTTCCGCTGGATGGAAACAGCAGTGCTGTGTATATATAGAGAGAGAGAATTCAAAAACAGCAGAAAGCTCTATATCACTATTTGAATAATTAGCTACAATGTTTTGGCTTAATACTGCAGTACATAATGTGTTGATAGAGTCAGATAGATAGACTGATAGACAGAGAGTGTAAAACTGAACTGTTTGTTAAAAATTACAATAGGGGCGATGGTAAGTCGAAACGAGCAGAACATGGTAATGTCTGCATGTTATTTTTGGGAATTGCTGATTCTAAACTATACTGCAAATAGCTGAACGTGGTTTATGTTAATAGCACACAGCTCGCACTAAACTGTCAGGAGAGCAAGCATAGGAAATATGAGGTTGCTGAGAGTAAAGAGACACGGTACTGTTCTGTATAATAACCTCAGAATACTGTTTGCATAACCTGCCCATTTCCCGGATATTGAAGCATGTTGAAATACTCACACAAATACAGACTAGAGTGGAACTATGAGCAAATGTTTTGCATCACCTAGAATTTTAGGACTGAGACAAAAACATGTTTTGAAACTATATGAACATAATTTAGATATTTTATTTAATCAAACAAACTACAAAATGATATTGCTAAAAGTCTACCGGAAGCCTTAATAGTAGTGAAGTATTTCATGCTGGATTTCCATTTTTCAAGTATCTGGAAAACTACAAAGCGGTGTCTAATTCAAAGTGTTAACATAACATTGTTCAGCAGGATTCATTCGACTTTATAAAGCAACATGAGTTAATTCTATCGGGTGATGCAAAACATCTGGCCACAGCTGCACTATTGACAGGCAGCTGCAATATCAGCATCTGTTCCATTTGATTGATTATACATTGTGCCGCAGATTTATAATAAAAACAAAGAGCAACAGCATGGGTGTGAAGTGCGTCTTCCAGCCCGCTGCTCTTTTACATTCCAGTGTGTGTGGGTGAGTAATAGGACAGGGTTGGGAGATGACCGCTCAGGAAGGGCTGCCCGATGGATTTTTGGACTGTCTGTGTTAAATTCCTACACACTCGCTGACCCCGCAATGTTATTCTGTACTCCCTGTTCTGGGAAGTTATTATAGTCCAGTTTTGGGTGTCAGGATTCGGGGATGTGCAGGGGTACATTTGCATACGAGAGGAGGCCATTCAGCCCATCAATGCTCATCTGGTTTTTTGGGTGTCAGGATTCAGGGATGTGCAGGGGTACATTTACATACGAGAGGAGGCCATTCAGCCCATCAATGCTCGTCTGGTTTTTTGGGTGTCAGGATTCGGGGATGTGCAGGGGTACATTTACATACGAGAGGAGGCCATTCAGCCCATCAATGCTCGTCTGGTTTTTTGGGTGTCAGGATTCGGGGATGTGCAGGGGTACATTTACATACGAGAGGAGGCCATTCAGCCCATCAATGCTCGTCTGGTTTTTTGGGTGTCAGGATTCGTGGATGTGCAGGGGTACATTTACATACGAGAGGAGGCCATTCAGCCCATCAATGCTCGTCTGGTTCTTAGTAACTGACTGATCCCAGAAATGTGTCAAGTCTGCTCTTAAAGGACCCCAATGCTCTTGGTATCTATGCTGTGTTTAAAGTATTGATTCGGTTTCACTTTATCAACTCCTTTTAAGATTTTAGACTTCAATTGCCCCCCTTAAATCTTAAGATAAGTTCAATTCAGTCCCTTCAAGATAAGTTAAGATTAATTCAGTCCCTTCAGCCTTCATAGCTCATCCCTTTAAACCCTGGTTACTTTGTTGGACTCTCTCACAATGTGCTTTTGGTATTGTGGGGACCTGAATTGTATTACAATTGCAGTGTCATGGTATCAGTGCAGCGCAGTATGCTTCTATATTAGGACAACTGTACAATATAAATGTCAAATCCATAATGTTGCTAGGGTGCTAGGCCTAAAGTTTGTTTTTGTTTCTTTAGCCTTTGTTAATAACAGAAATGCCATTTCAAAAGTGCAATTCCACATCTAAGACATGTGATCTTTACAATGGTTAAACAATCTGATATATGTTATTAGAGGAACACCAACTAAATAAATAAAGCTGGCAGTGACTGGTGTTGTAATTTAAAATGAAGAAGTTGAACATTTCTCCATTCATTTGTGAGTAAAAAATAAAATCAGTCTTAGTCTTGGTTGCAAAGTTACAACAGAGATTCTTTTAATATGTCCCTCCAAGCACGGAAAAGACACACGTTAACAAACAGTACATTATGTGGATTTTATACTCTTTTTTTCCCATTACATCATTTTTTCCTTGAAACCAATCAGAAGAAAACAAGTCTCTTTTAGTTAGTTATCTGGCTCTGTCCAGATTCCCCTAAAGGGGCTAGCTTTTATGACCCACCCCCATAAACAAACTGGAAGATGTTTATCAATAGGTTTGTAGCTCTGATACAAAACAGCGGTCTCCCCAAAAGGCAAACCTCTTTGATGTTAGGACTGGACGTCAAAGAACTTGTTTTACAACACTGTCCTGTTGGTCAGGCTTTTGCTCTGAAGACAAAAGCCAAGATTCAATCAGCTTCCCATGGTCTAACCAGAATTCAGGAGACTGAAAGATGTTAATCAGATCCCTAGTCTCATTAGAAAATGTAACCAGAACCTATGCTCAATTTGTGAGTTGTATTTTAAAACCTAACAATTCATTTATCTGTAAATAAAATACTCCAACAAGCAGGTGAATGACCACCTGAATTCTGGCAGCCCCTTGTGAGTCAGCACATTCTCCACCCACCTACAGGGTCAATAGCGAGGGGGAGGGAGGAGAGGGAGGGTCTCCTGGATACTATAAGAGGGCGAGAGGGGGTGTAAACAGGTCCGGCTCTGAGTGCCAGCGTGGGTTCCTCTCTGTTCCTCTCTAATCTCAGTCTTCACTCTCATTCTCGGAGGCCTTCGCTTCAATCTCACTATGTGGAGAGGGCTTCTATTAGCCTGCCTGCTTCTACACACAGCACAGACGGAGGAGAGCTCCAATGGACCGTAAGAATATACTGTCTGTCTGTCTGTCTGTTTCCTTAGCTATTGGCTCAGAC
Source organism: Acipenser oxyrinchus oxyrinchus (assembly GCA_030684275.1). NCBI lineage: Eukaryota > Metazoa > Chordata > Actinopteri > Acipenseriformes > Acipenseridae > Acipenser > Acipenser oxyrinchus. Next base: position 71,797 of record JAGXEW010000491.1, read on the forward strand.
CGTGAGGATGTTTCTAGATTGTCTGTCTGTCTGTAGACCTGTGGAGATTTGTGTCAGCTTGTCTTTATCTGTCCCTCTGTCTGTGTGCTGACATAGCTGTAACCATCTGTCTATCTGTCTGTATACCTTAGTTATATCAGTAAGAGTCTCTGCCAACAGTATATATATAGTAGCTAGAAGTGCTATATATATATATATAGATATTAATATTGCTATACCGATATCAAATCATTGAGTTTCTTCTTACAAAAAGTGTACCTTAGGGTAAGTTGTTCATTGAATTCAGTTTTAATTTGCTTGTTTTAAAAATCTTTTGACTGCAGTGTAACAGAAAAAGGGCCAGTTGTTTAAAAATCTGAATCTAATCCAACTATGCAAATGCTTGCTCTTGAGTATAGTGGTTAGAAGAACCAAACTGTTTCATAAACTTGGTACAAGTCTGTCACTGTGACTGCTGCCTCTCCCTTATAAAACTTTACTGTAGTGTAAGCATAGCAAAGTCTAATAAAGCACAGTGAAAGCATGGTAAGGCTTAGGTAACCATTGTAAAGTATAACAAGGTATAGTAAAGTATATTAATAAACATGGCAGACCAGGGTAAACTCTGGTACATGCATAGTATAACCATGGGGAAAGCACTGTTAAACTGAGGCAACACTGTTATAAGGGTTACTGTACTTGCACTTTGAAGGTATACCTTGTTGTATGAGCTTACCATTCACAGGGTCCCTCAGATTCTATCCTCTCTGCCTTTTACTAGTCAATTGTGGGAATGAAATTCTTTATGTATGATCACATTTCTCAGTAATTTATATAGCTTTAAAATATATGGAAACATTATTCCAAGAAATCTTTTTTACATGCTTGAATGGGACACATTTGGGCCCATTCAAGCAAGGGCTTTTCGTATACAATACACCAGAAATAAAGTGGTAACAGCTGTCCTGTCTCTCCTGCAGGATATACCTGGTGACGGTTCCCTCTGAAATTTTCGGAGGCACCACAGAGACATTCTGCGCCCAGCTCCTCCACCCCAATGAGAGCCTCACTTTCACTGTCACCATGGAGACCAATGCTGACAACCTGACTCTCCTGGAAGAGAGGGTGAAGGAGAATGAGTTCTACCGATGTGTTCCCTTTCAGGTGAGGATGACAGAGAGCACCCCATAGGATTAGACAGGGAATATTCATAGTGTCCTCTGAGGTCTTCTGCACAGGGCCCATGCAACGTTTAATTAGGAAAAGCTGTCAAATATACACTGGACCACCAAACAAAAGTGGAAAATTGTGTTGCCTTATGAGGGATGGAAACTCCTACTGCATAGCAGTTTGCCCACCCAGGTTTTACTATGAGCCTGATTAACCACAGTGTATAGGTAACAAGCTCAGATGTGTCCTATTAAAACTCCTAGTAAAACCAGGAATAGATCAAACTGCTCTGCAATGGGAGTCATATTTCCATCCCTGCTTATCCATGTAACAGAAAAAAAAAATCTGTATTGAGACATAGTCGCAATAACAAACATGCTCCACATATCTGAGATTCCGGACCGGTGTGGCTATTAAACCTACCAAACACAGTCCGTTACCTCTGCCAATTCCTCCTCTTCTTAACGAAGTCTGCGTTGCTGGGAAGTTGTCGCTGCTTCTTCATAACTGAAGGCAAGGATTTGTAAATGGAATGCCTTCAGCATGGTTTCAATGGCTGTGCTATCACATGCTTTTTCTCTTTCTCCAGGTTCCAGTGTTCCCTGAAGAAACCATTGTGTATCTCCGAGCCGAAGTGAAAGGAAAAACAGTCGACTTGGAGAAACGACAAAAAGTCCTGATTAGTTCAACTAAGCCCCTGATGTTTATACAGACAGACAAACCCATCTATAAACCTGGCCAGACAGGTACCAATCTATCTATCTATCTATCTATCTATCTATCTATCTATCTATCTATCTTATACTTTCCTGGTACAATAGAAAACTGTATATGTGTTGAACTTTGTGTGGCTCTTTGAAGCGACAGAGAGATTAAGTTAAACTTACTAAATATACAATGTAATACATACATTTTTTTACAAAGAAGACGTGGCCAATTTGCCCCTTTTAATCTCACCCGGTTCCTTGTAGCTGATTGATCTTAGAACCTTGTCACGTCGTAGAGTTCCCTTCGAATTAGACTCTATTTCTAGTGTAGTGTCTCAGGTTCGCCTTGTATTTTCACAGAGACTGTGCAGCTGTAGGCTTTTTTATGTGCTGTGTGTCGTATATGGTATCATTGCAGGACCCTTTATGACCTGTGGCGCTGGACCTAGAAAACCTAGTCCAGCATTTGGTGCTACCACCTTACAAAGCACTACACTGTAGTTTCAGAACATAGAAACACTGTGCAACTTTTTGGCCAGATATATGAACCTTGCTTGAATAAGAAAACCATCACACATTGAGTACAATCCAAGCCTGTATTGACTTCATGCTCACACACAGTCAGCCACGCAATTACCAAGGCTAGCGGTAATGATGTTTGTGTTTCTTGTATGGAGGTCACATTCTGCACAGATGAGCGGCCATGCTCTAAACTCCTTTCCGTTTTCTTTTTAGTTAAATTTCGAATTGTCACGCTGGGCACAGATTTTGTCCCTATCAATGAAAAGGTAAGATATACATTTCTTAATGCTAACGTATAGAGAATTGATTCCCCTCTCGACTAACTCTCTCATTTTGTAGCATCAAATAATAGTGCTGGTAGTTAATAAATAACTATGGGAATGTGAGCTCATGGTCAAAGAAAAGAGGCTTTATGTGCTCAGATGAGAAAACAAACAGCAGCCCTCAGCACATGAGAAAATGTATTGATTCATAATGACAATTTGAGAGGCTCCAGAGTTGGGGCGGAGGAAGAGGGGGTCAACAGTTTGTTTGTCATTAAATAGACTGGGTTACATAGTGAGCAACTAACAACTGGTTTCTGTGTTTGTTTGTTTTTACAGTACAAAACTGTGGAACTGCAGGTAAGACCATCTGAACACTTAACTGTGTCAAAGATTCTTTCACAGTACAGTACTTTAGAGCAACTGTTAACAACTAGCTTACTTACATAACATTCACACATGTATATGGTGAACTGAATGGGCAGTTACCATTGTCTAGATGGCCTATGACATACCTGGATCAGAACCTAGCTAGAATTTCAATGGCAAAGTATTTTTCAGCCATGGATGAAGCAAACAGGTTTTGGACTATGTGACAAATGTATATAAAATAAGATATGAAATATACAGATTACAAGGAATAGCCTATTTTCATTCACGATACTGAAACGATTATAATACTAACATTCTTGCAATATGTTTAAAATATTATAGTTCATCTCCAGTCAAGAAAATGTTTCTGATTACCCAGAAACGTTGACGATTTTGCAGTTTAGATGCTGCAAACAGAGATTTAGTCATGGTATGCAGCCAATTACTGAAGTAATGTTTAACAAACAAGTTTTTATCTTATTAAACCTTTTTATAGCTAATAAATAATGCTAGTAAGCCAGTTGTTAGCAGTAAACGTCAAGGGGAATCCCAATCCCAATCCTGGTACCTTGAAAACTATGTGGTCAGCTTGGATAAACAGACGACATAAAGAGTCCATTGAGAGCACAGAGGCAGCACAGAGACAGCAACCTAGTGACAGGCAGGGCAAGCCAGAGGAAGCTGGCTTTACTTCATCAACACAAACCAATACTCCACATGCTGTTTGTTTTTACTATATTTGATTCTAATTTCACAGATTCGGTACATGGAGACAAAAGTCTACTGATGTGTGCCAATGGAGGGTGTTTGTTGTACCCCACTTAGATAACTTGCTTACTAAATGTCTTAGTATCCCTAGAGATCATTGTCCACTCCCCATTTTTCTAGGAGGGTAGAGTATTGTATTGTCTATTTAACCCTAATCAAACTCCCCTTTTCACTAAATATCTTACTATCCCTGAATAGACCATCGCCCCTTCAATAACAAGCATAATTTATATAAAAGCAAGATATTGAGCCACAAACCCATTCAATTTAAAATAAAACCAAAACCAAGATCAAAACAAATCTGTATGATGTTGAGCATCATTCCCAAATCAAACTCTCTTTTCCCACCCAACCCAGGACCCCGCGACTAATCGCATCGCTCAGTGGCTCGACAGGACGTCCGTCAGTGGGATTCTGGACTTGTCACAGCCCCTCAGTTCCGAAGCCCCCCAAGGAACATACACACTTCATGCAGAGACAGACAGTGGCAATCACGCTAGACAGTTTTTTAACATCAAGGAGTACGGTGAGGAAGATTGTTTTGGCGGGTGTAAAGAAAATCACTTTCTGAAATGTTCTGTACCTTTTCATTAACGTTGTTATTTCTACATTCAGTCCTACCCAAGTATGAGGTGAAGGTTCATCTCCCCAAATCAATCACCATCTTGGATACAGAAGTCACAGTCAAGATCTGTGCAAAGTAAGTTATTTGATGTTTTTAATTATAAACCATGAAGCCATTTGAAATATAGCTCAACGCCCATTACCACTCACGCCCGCTGAAACTAAGCAAGACATGTTGGCAAGTTACTGACCCCTCAAGACAAGGGCAAGCCTGACTAATCTCCTCCTGGCCTTGTTGGGTGCCTGACCAGTAGTGTGATGAGCTGAACTATCCCTGGCTCAGTCTGTGTCAGTCCAAAGGCCAATGCAGCACTCCCAGTAGGCCCCCAGCCAGCAACTTGAAACAAACAGCATTGAAACCAGCAAGCTCCTAATCACATGACTCAGCCCCACTCTGAGCGGTAGTGCCTTTACTGGGTGTGTCACGTGAGCATGTGCAAGTAAAACAGTTTCAATCCATGTTTATATTTGTTTCCAGGTACACCTATGGGAAGCCTGTCTTGGGGAAGGTAACAGGAAAATTCTGCCGGCCCAAATGGAACATGTACTGGTATCGAAGGCCCGATAATGTGGAGAACAACGACATCTGCCATTTGTTTAACGTTCTGGTAAGTTAGCCCATCACTGCTGAATACCAGCGGATTTTGATCATTAAATAGAGCCCTGCTTTCTGTACCAACGTTATTTCAGTGCATGGGAGTCGACAAATATGTAAAATCCCAGAAGGGTGCTGTTTAATCATTTACAGGAGAGTGCTGTATCGATGAGTTGAACTGCATTAGCACACACTCACTAACAAACCCAGACATGCACCATTGTACCCGTGTCTTGTTAATGTATGTTAACAATTGGTCAGTGGCAGCCTCTAATCAAGTGCAAGAGAAACACTCTCTCAACATGATTACAGGTAGCCACCGAACCCTTAAAAACTTATCATGTGCCATCAAATCTAATATTGTGTCATTAACACTCTGAGTGAGAGATCCTCTAATGAGGACATGGCTTTTATTTGCAGCAAGACAAAATTAACATTCTTTATTAATGCCAGATTTATCAGTCTTTACTCTATTGTGGTGTTCAATGGCCTTTCATATGCATATTGGAAAGGCCATTCATTGGGGTATTGGCTCTCGCACTTCCGCAGATTTGAAAGGCAAAACTGACAGGGACTTAGTCACCTCAACGCGCTACAGCGGCCCCTACTGGACAGGAGGCCCGTGAGCTCAAAGCTGCTCCCTGCAGGGCTGGCACTTCTCTTCCAGTGGCCAGTAGGAACAGCTGGTTATTTATGAGGACTAGTTAGTAATACATTTCTGACTATTTGTTTATTTATGTCTTTTTTTCGTGTTGTTGACTAGACTGACAAGACTGGTTGTGTGACCGAAGTTATTGATCTGAAAGAATTTGCATTGAATGCGACTGGCTACTCTGATCAGTTTAATGTGGAGTGTGATCTGGAAGAAGAAGGAACAGGTACAACCTTCTCTTTATATCTTGCTTGTCTGTTTGTATCCATTATCCTGTGATATCCTTCATTTATTTATACCCATGGGAATTGAGAAACAATGGTGGTTATATTTCTTTTTGTCAATCAAAGTCTTTCATTGGCTGCCATGCATCATGTTTCAGCAGCGCAACCACTTTAGTAAAGTGACCTTTCTGAATACCAAAGTAGCTTCATTTGAATAGATCAGTGGGTTTGCTCTTGATGCACACTTCACTTCAATTACAGTGCGGTCTCCTCACATCTCTGTTGAACTGGTGGTTGTGGACCAATGTCCACTGAGTAGTTAGGCTGGGACCAATCCTCATAAAATGATAGCAAAGTATTAAAACATAGTGAAAAAAAAGGCATAGGTCAGCATGGAAAAGCCCAGAGCGGTTTGGAAAAGCAGATTAAAAGCAATGCAAACCAGGGTAAGCTATAATTAATACATAGCATAACCATGGCAAAAGCATGGGAAAACAGCAAAAATACAGTGGTAAACTTTTATAACTTTTATGGTTTAAAACTTTAAAGGTGTGGAATGTTGACTGTAGCCATGGGCATATCTGTTAAGGCCAGGAGGAAGTCTTGGTTTTATAATGGACCAATGGACTGCTCACATTTTGAAGTATATCTAAACAGTGTGTTTTGTTTTGCTAGGTGTTCATCTGAGTGGCTCCAGTTCCAGTACATTCACCTCTAATGTTAATGAAGTCAGTTTCGAGGGGGCTCAGAATACCTTTAAAAAGGGCATCCCCTTTAAGGCAAAGGTGAGTTATTTTGGATTTTGTATGTTAACAACAGGATGGGGAGCAGTGAAGGAAACAAACCATCTTTTTAAAAGACCATCTCATGATATCTGCAATCAGGTCAGATGATATAATTTCAAAGGACCCTGAAGTCAGGAGAATTAGTGCCATTTTCACGTGAATGGGCCCTAATTTTAAATTCAAATGCAAAGGTGCATTTTTAAAGGGGAATAGATACATTTTAATGGTAGCTAGAGAAAAACTACTGTCTGGAAGTTAAATAAGAGGGAAATAATGTGGGTCATATAGCAACCCTGTATGTTTTTGATTGAATCTACCCTTTATGTTTTTCATGGCTCTACCTTGGGGTTCATGATCCAGTCTTGAGTAGGGGTGAGAATTTATCTAGCCCCTGCCCAGCAATGCCTCAGTGTCTCTCCCTTAAACAGATCAAGATGACCGGACCTGACTCTTCCCCCCTCCCACACGAGAAGGTTCATCTCATCATCCAATGGCACAACTACACCGAGACCATGAACTTCACCACGGACAGCAGGGGCCTGGTCCCCATCTCACTGGACACCTCATCCTGGGATACTGAGTCTGTCAGGCTTCAGGTCAGGACCTTTCTATCTCTCCCAGGTCTCTGAGTCACTTTCATCAGTTTAGAGCTGATTTAGGAGAAGACTGATTGCTGGCACCTCAAGCATGTACTTCCTAAAAACACGCCTGTAGTTGTGGTCCTCTTCTGATTGGGATGGTGTTCAGGATTAAGTTTGGTCCAGTAGTATTATTTATTTTAGAATCTGAATTGAGAAGTAGGTTGTGTGCAGGAAGAGAGAGGAACAAACCATCTCAAGAGCAGTCGTTCCTTAGCTTATTTCACTGCATTTCACCATCTAAAAATACTGTAGGCATATCAAGATATTTCAAGATGTACTACAACATGTAAAACAGCGTTGTCACATCCAGAATTGATCGTTTTCTCTAGAGTTATTGTGAGTCCTTAAATATTTAAATGCTCACCTGTATGTAAAACACTAAATGATACATTTTAGAATGTTTAGTTTTTTATGACCACCTTTCAAATATATTCTATTTTCACCATCAATGAATTATCAAACAAAATAAAAGCATTCATATAAAAATAACAACAGACACCTGAAATATCTCCTTCTTGCACTGGACAGAGCGATGTTTAGCAGAAATATTTTTGATCTTTGATGCAGCTGGTGTCTTTTTCGTTGAAGACATTTTAAAGAAATCGTGCAGCTCTATGCAGTGTGTTCAATCATCAAACTAAACCGGCTGCAGAGTTCCTAAGCAATGTAACAGGATGTGGGTCAATAAGGCAAACACTTGCTGTATTTATTTATATTTAAGTGATCAGAAAATGTATATTTACTCTATTCTTTTAGAAATGGGAATTTTCACAGTGAACTTCATATTTTACAGCAATGGGTACATTTCACAGATATCGTGAAATCAGTGATAATTATCGCCAAATACGACTATCAAAATGTTTTAATGAAATTAATAATTGTGAAACAAAAAAACATTACAACTGAAAAAATACATATTATCCCAACTCTAATTGGTATAAGACAGCTGCCCGAATCTGTATCGAGAGATATTTAAACAACCAACCAATTAATAAAGAGCATTATTTTCATTATATTGTATAACAGATGCATTGAGAAATGCACTGTCCCCTAGCAAAGGATCTGGAGTCAGCTATTTGATAAAGTAGTTTAAACAAGGTGTATAATAATGTTGTTTCATTCTTTAGGCTCGCTACTCTCTGCTGGATTACTTTTATGATTATCAATTTGTTCGACCCACACAGCAGCAGACAAGCTTGTGTGGAAGAATCTTGGGGCAGGCGTTCGTCCATCCAGTGGATTGAAAAAAGGCTGTTGTCCCTTTTTTTAATAAACACTCAAAGGGAGATTGTATATAAAAAGCACACAGGTTTTATTGCATATCAATCTCATGTATAAATTCTTCATAGCATTGGAAGATTACATCTGGTATACATTCTATTCTAAAGAATTAACATCAGAATCAGATTTTATTTTATTTTTTTAATTTATTTCAATGGAATTGCTCTAACATCTTTCATAATAATAATTATCACAAGCATCAAAATGAACTGCAATTTCAGAAATCGGTTTGTGTTTACTTCAGATTACTCTACAATCTGTTCCAATTTCATTTTCTCTCTCTCCCACAAGCATCATTTCTTCAGTTTAACATCTGACTGCCCATTTATTTTGCCAAGGCAGTAAAAGTCTCTTGAGTCTGCAATGTACAATCTAACCACATGTACAATAAAGTGCATCTACGGATTTTTACATTTCATTTTTAAATACAAATGTTCAAAATGGACACCATAATGACCGCTAAACACAAGTCATGCAGTTTTTTTCTTTTTATAAAGCAGAACTGAGGCAATATACAATTCATATCCAAAATGAAACAAGCACCATCAAGTTTTGAACCTTCACATCCATTTTCTTATATAAATTCCAGACATAGACAACAATCTTTTAAAACAATATACAGTTTTGAAACAAACTATTTTATTCAGGTCTGTACTGTGACAGACGATCAAGACCAACCACATTGGATTATTAGTTAATTTTTTAATATATAATTTGGTCAAACACATTTTAATTTGCCTTAGGTGCCAGATATGCTTTTAGAAAGCTGGTAACGTAATTAAAAATGTTTATTTCCATTTATTTACACGGTTAGGGTAGGGGCCCTTATACAAATTCACAAAAATACTGTACTTATGGGAAAGCATGGTGAAGTCATCTCAGTGGGTCCAGGATTTAAAGACCCAGTAACATAGTGTGTGTTGGAAAGCAGACAAGACAGCTGTGATCTGACCGCTAGATGCATCAAACTAAACCGGCTGCAGAGTTCCTAAGCAATGTAACATATTTATATTTAAGTGATCAGAAAATGTATATTTACTCTATTCTTTTAGAAATGGGAATTTTCACAGTGAACTTCATATTTTACAGCAATGGGTACATTTCACAGATATCGTGAAATCAGTGATAATTATCGCCAAATACGACTATCAAAATGTTTTTATGAAATTAATAATTGTGAAACACTAAAACGTTACAACTGAAAAAATACATATTATCCCAACTCTAATTGGTATAAGACAGCTGCCCGAATCTGTATCGAGAGATATTTAATAGAAGAAACAACCAACCAATTACAAATGAGTATTATTCTCATTATACTGAATAACAGATGCATTGAGAAAGCCTAAGAAAGTAAGAAAGACTAAACAGCTCTTGGTAATTAACTCTTTTAATTCTACATTTAAGTTGCCTTTTCTTCTTGACCAATGTGGCAGTTGTACTGGTAATTCTCACTGGACCTGTGATACTGGACCATGAATTACGTAGCTCACTGAGCAACTATCCCTTTATCTCAGGTCACTCTCCCCTAGCAAAGGATCTGGAGTCAGGTATTTGTAAAGTAGTTTAAACGAGGTGTATAATGACGTTCTTTCATTCTCTAGGCTCGCTACTCTCTGCTGGATAATGTTTTTGATTTTCAATTGGTCCATCCCACATATGGTATCGCCGATCTTTGGCTCAATCCCTTTTACTCCAAGAGCAAGAGCTTCCTGAAGATCCAGGAGAACGAGGGCAAGCTTCAGTGCGGGGAGGAAGCACCAATCAGCATTGTTTACATCATCCAGGGGGAGGAGCTGGCAAAGGGGGTGGAGTTTATGGATTTCTATTATCTGGTGAGTAGGTGGGATTCCTTTCAATCAATTTTGAGCCTACCGTATCAAATCACTCACCTTATAGTGGAATGCATTTGCACTTCACTGAAACAGCTTAATGTCAAACTTGCACGGTAACAGCAACAACAAATGTGCTCTTCATGCCAAAGAATCCCAGGGTGCTTAACAATTAAATTTTAGGTTAACAACGAGTTTGTGGTTAAAATCCATTTCAACTATGAAAAAGCAAATAGAGTAGAACTTGGGAATTACAATCACCTTGGGAATGGAGGTCATTCGTAAGTGTGAAATGTCTGTAACTGTAAATATGAGTTTTCAATGGTTTTAATAAAATTGTACACCTGCTATCTGTAGCCTTAATCTGACGAATAATACAAGGATACAGCACAGTAATGCAATACTCACATTGTTATGGTTCCAAAGTGTTTAAAACTGTACTGTAAATGGAAAAAGGCTACATTGAAGTTACCATTGAAATCGAAAACCTGGGTTAACATAGCGCTTGTCTTTAAACAAAATGCATTCATGCAGCTTGCTCAGTCATTCAGCCTCCTTTGATTTGAGAATTCCAAGTAAAATACTCAATCTGTCCCACCTTTCTAGATACATTTGTTGGTACAGTGATTTTGCCTTCTCCATGACATAAGCGCTGCTTATAGGCGTGCCTATCTGGCTGCATGGCACGCATGGTTGAGTGTTGGCACACTTCTGGTTGAAGGTGGGGTGTTCGGTGGACCAGTCAGTTCATAACTCTGAGGTTCTACTGTACGTCTTCAATCTACATTCCCTGATATCAATTGGAATTAAACTAACAGCTCAGCATCATTCCTAGGTAACATGGGCCTCACTATATGTGTGCATTTGTGTTTCCCAGGTTTTAGCTAAAGGAAGCATTGCTCGGAATGGGCGTGTTGGGGTCCCGATGAAGGCAGGACAAGGTAAGATTCCGGGCACATTCCACTGGTGCTGCATTGTGACTATATAGGGAGTAAAGGATTGAACAATATAAAACAAATGGACCACATTGATCCCCAGGGTACAAAGAACCATGCTGTTATAATATTCTATCAAACCACGATAGTCTGAAGTGGTGGACTTCCATGTCGCAAGACTAACATCCATAACTTCAAAACAAAATGCTTAGGTAAATCTATAAGAAGATTTGAATATTTGTATTGTAATGATCTACAATATTTCTGCTCATTTTCTACACACTTAACCTATCATCACCATTAACTACTTGCAATTCTGTTAAGCAGACCTCCAGCAGGTAAAGGTGAATCTGCTAAATCATTTCACATAGTCATGCTTTTACCATGCCTTTCCTTCACCCTGCCTCACAGTGTCAGAGGGAGAGTTCTCCTTCAAGCTGCCGGTGTCGTCACACTTGGCCCCTTACGCTCAGGTCCTTGTCTACGCTGTGTTCCCGAACGGGGAGATTGTTGCGGACAGCTTTGATTTCCAGGTCGACAAGTGTTTTAAGAACAAGGTAATCAGACTTGAAGTGCTGACTGATCCAGAGGGGCATTTCAGGACCTCATAGGGACTTGTTTGTTGATCAATTGATGTTTGGGACTCAGGTAGTACGGTACACTTTTGTACAGTGGTGACTGCATCTCTGTGTTTGAGGTGCAAGTAGACCTATAGTTCTCTACAGTATTGACTGTGTCTGTGTGTTTGAGGTGCAGGTAGACCTATAGTTCTCTACAGTATTGACTGTGACTGTGTGTTTGAGGTGTAGGTAGACCTATAGTTCTCTACAGTATTGACTGTGTCTGTGTGTTTGAGGTGCAGGTAGATCTCAAGTTATCAGCTCCTCAGGAGCTCCCTGGAGAGGACACCACCATTCACCTGCATGCCGATCCTGGGTCCCTGTGCGCTCTCCGGGCGGTCGATCAAAGCGTTATATTGATGGAGCCTGATAAGGAACTGACTGTAGACACTGTGAGTAATATTGCTCACCTCCCTGGCTGATCACAGACATTGTACAATTCAAGGTCATTGTTCTATTGCAATCAAGTTTATTATTCATATAATTCCATGTTAATCTTTTTATTAGTAGTTAAAACTATTATATAGGATGATCTGATGTTTGTTTGTCCTTCACTTTCTCCTCTCAGGTATACAACCTGCTCCCCACTCAAAAGAGAGATGGATATTCATACAGAGTGGAGGATTATGAACCCTACCCTTGCCTACCGTCTCCATTTCACAGAGTGGACAAGCGCTCCATAATGCCATACTATCATAGTAGATCACATAATGATGTATACGAGATCTTTAAGGTAGGAATCATCTATTCATTAGTGGAACTTCCACCGTCTTCATGTAGCTTAGATAGAATTAAGTAGGGACATCGATAATGCCGTTCTTGTCTTGTTTAAAGGAAGCAGATTGAGTGGAAATCCTGTTACAGTTGTGCCATCAAGGAGTGTGCAGAATAATCATTACTCATACTCTTTTTGAAGAAGTATGTATAGTGTGTTGTCTTGAAGAAGTATGTATAATATGTTGTCTTGAAGAAGTATGTATAATGTGTTGATTTTAAAACAAAAAATGGTCTCCAATTGAGTACCAATCAACAGCAATTCACTTCCAGGGTGTTTTAGAAGCCGACTGGAAGATTATTTACCTGTCATCCAGGGTGCTGGCATTTTACTGTCGTACTGGTGTGCACTGGAATGTATTGTATTATTATCTTCATTTGCAGGGTCTGGGTCTGAAGATTCTGTCTAACTCTGATGTGAAGAAGCCAATCGAGTGTCATGTATTCTATACCCCTGGACTGCTGTCTAGATCAGGATCTCTTGGTGAGCCAATGCAGTTGTCTGAAGTAAAGGATAATGGTGAGCCAATTAACACAAAATAAGTCTGCAGGCATAATTTCAGGCAGTTCTTAGTGTCTATTTACTTCTGTCTGTATGTAGTGATTATGATATACGGGGTTTAGGGTTAGGTTTAGGGGGTAAAGTTTGACTACTGTGACCGTGTTTCTTGTCTTTTCAAGTGTTCAGTTCAGTTGTCACGTTTTCTCAAGCAGACCTAGGCATGGTTAGGAAGGAGTCTGAGACTGTTCGGAAGTACTTCCCTGAGACATGGATCTGGGAGCTGGTTCCAGTTGGGTAAGTGTTGATTGAACTCCACTAACTAAACACTTGGGCCATCAGGGCAAGTGAATCTGCCAGCCACGATGTGGATGAAAGTATCCAATTGTGCCAAATTGTGCTGCTTCTTTCAGCAGTGAAATTGCATTGAAGGCCTCCAGAAATGAAAAGCAGGAGGTCTAATGCATGAGTTGGCTATTCTTCCACTCCTCCACATCTCTCTCTCTCTCTCTCTCTCTCTCTCTCTCTCTCTCTCTCTCTCTCTCTCTCTCTCTCTCTCTCTCTCTCTCTCTCAGGGAGTCTGGCTCAGTGGAGATTACACACACAGTTCCAGACACCATCACTGAGTGGAAGGCAGGGGCATTCTGCACATCTCCTCTGGGATTTGGTATGGCGTCCCCAACTGGACTCACAGCATTCCAGCCCTTCTTCGTGGAGCTCACTCTACCCTACTCCGTCATCAGAGGGGAGCAGTTTGAGCTGAAGGCCACCGTCTTCAACTACCTGTCCCAGTGCATCATGGTGAGCTGCTCACATACACAGTCACTCTGTTCACAACCCTGTGTTGGAAAACTAGAAGAAACAAAGTCATCTATCTCAACTCAAACAGCTTGACGAACGACTACCAACAAACACTAAATGAAACGAAAAACAATGAATCTAATGAGAATCTAGTGCTCTTGTGGGTGTTGTAAATGAAAGTGAGAAACTGATTATCAAATCATTCATTTGGATGAAAACCCCATTTGCAAAGCCTTCTCTCTCTCTTATCCGCTGTGTTGCTCTGTGCCTCCCCCTACAGGTGAAGGTCAGCCATGCAGAGTCTTCCCAGTTTCAGATGACGCCCTGTGAGGGGTGTGAGTACACGACCTGCCTGTGTGCCGATGAAGCCAGGACATTCCGCTGGGCTTTCATCCCCTCAGCGCTGGGTAAGGGACTGCTTCTTATTCACAAGATTACTAGAGGGGAGTAACGGGGTTACTGTTTATTTACATAGTAGTTGCTTAGTAAATACCAGTGTGCTTACACATAATTACAATGTTATTATGCATAGCTGCAATGTTGATCTTTGCACAAAATAACCCTATGCCTAACCCTAACCCTAATTCTAAACTCTAAACCTAACCCTAACCCTTTTCTGATACAATTGTGTACTTGCATCTATGAAGCAAAATGATGGACCCATTAAGTACATTGTAACTATGCATAACAACCTAACAAGCTTCTTACCTGCCCCTCAGGTGAGGTGAATGTGACAGTCAGCGCTCAGGCTCTTCAGACAGACACTCTGTGTGGTAATGAAGTGGTGGTTGTCCCTGAGAGGGGCCGCATTGACACGGTCATCCGCAAACTACTGGTGGAGGTGAGGGAGCAGGATGTCTCCGATTGCATTTTGGCTTTAACCGGATAAGCTCTTGATTTTATACAGATATTTTCAACATTTCAAGTACTAAGTGGTTATTACGCTGTTCTCAGGGCCGTCTGTGTGTCCGCACACTAGTTTTGCTTTGTCTGTAGCGACACAGACAGAATGCAGTCAGATTATTAATTGCAATTGTGAACCACAGGTCCAACATTTTCCACGTGTTATTTTGTAAGTATTTTCAATCAGATAGCTTCATCGCAGTAGAGGCAGTTTCATTTGGAAACTGTGCCATCATCATAGCATGGCCGCTGTGTAAACTATTTTAAGTGGGTTGTTTTTAAATGATGCCGCTGTCTCTTTGGGAATGAAAGTGTTCTGTGAATCGCCACTCAATTTGTTTTCTGTTTCTTGTATTGTAAGGCTGAAGGAATAGAACAGACTGTTACCCAGAATGCACTGATGTGTCCCGGAGGTGAGCCACTCTCTGTTTGTCAAGTTACCACGGTTACTGTAGTCCATGTCTCAGGTCTATAGGATCAGGTTTACCTGAACATGTCATTTCATTTTGTCTGTAAGGGTTTTGACCTGTTTTCACTGGACTTTTGTATTGTATGTGTGGAGATGGGAGGTCCAGTAAATATGCCTACTTTTTAAATTGTATTTACTCTAGAAGTTATAAAGTGATATTGGAAGAGTCAAATGAAAAACATCTGAGAAGGTTAAACTGTTCAACAAACTGTTAACCAGTTATGAGTTAAGTTAAAGAATCAATCAATGGTATTAATTTGTTAACAGAAATTCCATGTACCTTTAGTAGTAAAGTCTATTTTTATTAAGTAAAGAGTTTTGTGAAAATGATCCATAATCGCCCTCTAAGCTCTCATCATACCAAAGGAAGTGACTGATAAAGGCAGGTGAGGTCTGTTTGATTGAAGTTCTGGATGGACTTCTTCTTACTGTTCACAGTGTAATCTTGTTCTCCTTTGCTTGTGCTTCTCAGGGAGTGCTGTGAAGGAGGAGATGTCCTTGAAGCTGCCAAAAGTGACCGTGAACGGATCAGCTAAGGCTTCCTTGTCAGTTCTCGGTAAAAAAAAACAAAAGTCAAAACCTTCACCACAAAATGGTGCAACGAGAGGGGTTGGTGGGGGCAGGGTTGGGGTTGGGGTTGGGGTTTGGGTTAGGGTTGGGGTTGGAGTTGAGGTTACCTGGATATATTATGTCCTGGGTATATTATTTAAATTTTCCCACTGTTTTAGCAATTGTGCAATCTGATAGTGACGTTAAGGTTAGGTTCAAAGGGTTTGGGGTAAAACTGTGATTTAGGGTTAGGTTTATATTTATGGATGAAGTAACAACATGCACATATTGAAGATGGATTACGGTAGGTAATTTGAGGGGCTCCGTGTCGCAGTGGATACGTTGTGGGTTCAAAGCCTGGTAGACAGCAGTGTAATCCCTCTCTGCTGTCCTCTGTAGGGGACCTGCTGGGCCGGGCCATGCAGAACCTGGACCGGCTCCTTGCCATGCCCTTCGGCTGCGGAGAACAGAACATGGTGCTCTTTGCTCCCAACATCTACATCCTGAAGTACCTGCAGGGGACCAGGCAGCTGACTGAGGAAATCAAAGCCAAAGCCACAAGGTTCCTGGAGAGCGGTGAGCATGGCGAGAGAGAGGGAGAGAGGCTGAAGAACAGCTGAATGAATAGATCAGAGACCAGAGCAGGGAGGGAGAGCGGTGAGGGAGAGCGATGAAGGAGAGCAGTGAAGGAGAGCAGGGAGAGAGAGCAGTGAGGGAGAGCAGTGAGGGAGAGCGGTGAAGGAGAGCAGTGAGGGAGAGCAGTGAGGGCCAGTTTTCTGGAGAGCAGTAAGAGAGTTGAAGTGGGGAGAGAGATGATTGATGAGAGGGCAACGTTACACAAATAAAATAAATGACTCTGAATGTTAACTTTTCTGTGCTTACCATGATTTCTAAACCCTCCCCCTCCCCACAAGGTTACCAGCGGGAACTGAACTACAAACACGAAGATGGTTCCTACAGTGCCTTTGGGAAGAGCGATGACTCTGGAAACACCTGGTAAGTCTGTCTGTCCGTTTGTATGTCTTAGGCACTGCCCTCTGTACCATAATCACTACACACTTCTTCCCTTTGCTTTTCAGGCGCTGAACAGCTGTAAGACTGTTTATAGAAAATAATAAAAACACTGTATTCTACAGTAATACAATAAATACTGCTACATTTAATTAGTTTACTGGACTGTTACTCTCTCTCTCTCTCTCTCTCTCTCTCTCTCTCTCTCTCTCTCTCTCTCTCTCTCGTTCCTCTAGGTTGACAGCCTTTGTGTTGAAGTCGTTTGGCGGGGCGCTGCCCTTCATTTTCATCGACCCCAGACATATCAAGGACGCGCAGGACTGGTTGGGCCGCCACCAGCAAAAGAACGGCTGTTTCCAGAGTGTTGGAAAACTCTTCAACAACAACATGAAGGTAGGGAGGGATAAGGAGGGAGGGATGAGAGAGAGGAAGGAAGGTCAGAAAGAATACTTTGCATTGCTCAGGTCAAGGTTCAACTAAGCCTTCCAACATGCCACAGACATGCCTTTCTCAGCTTCTTCACTGCTTGTCAGCTTTTGAAAGCATAGTGGTTGCATTACTTCCAATGGAAACAGGAATGCTTCATCGTGCAACAATCTGTTACCAGTATTTTGTATTCGGCGTTGAAAATATGTTTAATTTTTTAATAGAAACAGAATGGCCGGGCAACCCAAAGACATCTACTTCATGGGCATATAGGTTATGTGGCCATGATAAGTCATGGAATAACTACAGGACTCCATGAACGTTCAAGCTGTATGTCCTTTAAGAATATTGCATGGAATAAGTGGTGGCAGTAATAGGGTACTGTCTGGAATGTTGTGTTTCAGTTTTGTGTCGCTCTTGAGTATCTTCAATGATGTGCACACCGGGAAGTTATTCAGTCACTCGTCATCATACGTGGCATAGAAGTGAACACCAGATTCAATGCAGTAACCTCAATCTCTCAGTGAATCTCTTCTCAAACACAAAGAGAAGCCTGGCTCTGAGTGTGTGTGTGTTTGTGTGTTTCAGGGGAGTCGGGGATGAAGTGTCGCTGACAGCCTACATCACCGCGGCCCTGCTAGAGGTGGAGACCCCTCTCACTGTGAGTATGAGAATAGGGAGGCCGGAGCCCAGTCTGCTTCTATGGGAGTTTGCTTCTCTGTTTCTGTTGGATGTAAAGCTCCATGATGATGGAAATACCTGATCTCTAAACATCATCTACACTTTAATGTGAAGCAGTCCCAGTGGTTGCTAAAGCCAGTAACAGGTAATGTGATTGGTTTTGAAGCTCTGGTTATAATTAGAGATAAGGGGAGCTATGGCATTTGGTTTTCAAAGGTAGGAAGGATTCCTTTGGCATCTGGAGGGTGCAAGTGAAGGGGATTGTGATTGGCTGTTATCTGTACCCAATCCCAGGACCCGGTGTTAAACAACAGTCTGGCTTGTCTGAGGTCTGCGGCCGACAATATAACCAACACGTACACCACAGCGCTTCTGTCCTACACCTTCAGCCTGGCAGGAGAGCAGGAGATGAGATCAAAACTACTCACTGAGCTGGAAGAGCAAGCACACAAGACAGGTATCGAGAAGAAGCGCTTTCTATCTATCTATCTATGTCTCTCTCTCTCTCTCTCTCCCTGTCTCTCTCACTCTCTCTCTCACTCTCTCTCTCTCACCCCCCCAGGGGGCTTAATACAATGAAACAGAAATGCCCAGGGTAGGTTCTACACAGAAGACATCAACAATATGCAACAGGATGGTTCTAAATACTCCAAACGTATCCAATAGCATTTGGATACTGAACCATAAAAAGGTCCTAACAGTTAAACTCTACATTACACTGAATCACAAGATCTACGTGTTAAAACATTGACCAAGGGATAAAGGATAAGTTCATGTTTTTTTTAAGTCCAAGACTGCATCAGAGATGTTTGAAAACCCAAAAGCATTCTCTTACAACCATGCTAGGCATACCAAGACATTAATGAAACCTGTCAGCAGTGATAGCAGTGTCTTGCCTCTGTGTGTTCCAATCCAGACGGCTCCCTGCACTGGTCACGCTCCAAACGGGATTCTAGAAGGAGCGACTCTCTGGAAGTGGAGATGACGGCCTACGTGCTGATGTCTGTTCTCTCCGCACCCCAGCCGTCTTCCTCCGATCTCAGCTACGCTTCCCGGATTGTCAAGTGGCTGGCTTACCAGCAGAACCCTTACGGAGGATTCTCGTCCACGCAGGTGAGAGCTCCGCTATACAAACTAATATCTGATTTGTGAAAAAGTTTCTAATTTCAAGTCTGTTTTTCCTTGAGTTCCGTTCTCTCAAAGTTATATCATTCATTTAAAAAAAAAAAAACAATAGACAATTTTGTATTGAAATCAGTCTATCAGCTGGTTTCACAGTCCCCAATTATCTCTAATCTTGGAGTATCTATAATATAGCTTGCACAATTTAGACACACCACTTCTCTAATACCACATGTAGATGTTCCTCTACTGTCCCCTACTGTCACCTTCAGATCTTGGAATCTGAACTGTCAAACCCGTAGAGCTTAATGAGCAGCTGCCTGAGTCAAGCTGGTCCTCCATATATGAGTCATTACAGTCCCATCCCCTTTGAACAGCACCCCATGACACAGCCCCCTGCTCACGGGACTACGATCCCTCTCATGCAGTCAGGTTAGGGATCCCACGCCTACCACCATATGTAAGTGCTTTATTACAGGGGATCTAGGTCTTTCTCATTCTCACGTTGACTCTCCCCCTCTCTCCCCAGGACACAGTGATGGCTCTGTGCTTGAGCACAGTCACAGTGCTATACTTCCTCTCTCCCTCCCCTCTCACTCTCACATTGACTGTCTCCCTCTCTCCCCAGGACACAGTGGTGGCTCTGCAGGCCCTGGCTCGGTACAGTGCCCTGGTCTACTCCCCAGAGGGCTCCAGCACTCTCACAGTGCGTTCTAAAGGGGGCTTCATGAGACAGTTCCACCTGGACCAGAGCAACAGGCTGCTCTACCAGGAGGAGCCACTGCAGGAAGTCCCTGGGGAATACAGCGTGGAGGCAGAGGGCAAGAACTGCGTCTTCGTGCAGGTCAGTGTCATCTCTCAATAGTCCTGCCAGAAACAGTGTCTCAGTGATGTCAGCAATATGGAGTATCTTATTGACATAGCTTGTGTTCTGACGTCACTTAAAAGGCTACACAATAATATAACATATACAGTATTCAAGTACCTTTAAGACTTTCCAAATACGAACCAGAATGCCAGGATGTGGAAGAACCTAGTTGTATTATATAGTAGCTACAGGAAAGGCAGAGGCAATCCCTATGCATGGGGAATGGGGTTCGTATCCCCTGGGCTCCTAGTAAACCCTGGAGTGAGCTGCCCAGCCCGTGTGATTCATTGCACTCTCTCCTCTTCCGTTTCCCAGTTGGCACTCCGGTACAACATCCCCACCCCTCCCGGGTTCTCCACCTTCAACATCTCCACGGAGGCGAGGGGGCTCTGCAACGCCACTGACAAGAAGACCCTGGAAGTGCTCTTCACAGTCAGGTGGGCTGGTTTGAAACCCTTAAACACGCCATCGTTGTAGAGCTTGATCAGTTTGTAAAGCAGCACACAGCAGTTCATTCCCTAGCCTTTCTCTTCTGCAGGTCTGGGTTTAACGCTGGCTTCATGCCAGTGAAACACATGTGGTGGTTCCAGCTTGTGATGGGTTATCCACAGTACTTTTCATTATCCACAGTACTACGCACAATGAAGTACAATGTGTCTTTATTGCCAGTCTCTGATATTAGTTAGTGCAGTGTTCTTTATTAAACTTTTTGCCACTTTAACCTAATTCTCAACCTGTTTTAACACATCACAATTTCACTGAAGGTTTTTTACTCCGAACATCTATTGAAGTTACAAAACTCAAACCCAGGATAGCAATGAAACACCTCTTAGAAATTATTTAAGTTGTTTTGATGACCTTGAAAAGAATTCTGGACAAAATGTTCATCACTGAATTTATTACATTTCTAAATTTCTAGTTTTGAAACATTAACGATTGTTTTAAATTTTTTCTGTAAAAATGACTGGTGAATTGTATTTTTTTTTCCTCTCCGTGTTTAGTTACAATGGAAAAAGAGAGGTAACCAACATGGTGATCGTGAATGTGAAACTGCTCTCTGGATTCAGCCCTGATAAACTCTCTCTGATGAATGTAAGGAACTAATCACATATAAACTGGGTCAGACAAAGACATCTGAGGGCTGATCATCTTACATTACACATTCAAGGGATGGCAAAATGTACCCAAGGGAAAAGCATGATACAACTGCAAAGATACTCTGCAAAAATTCTGTGGTAAACCTTTATAAGGCTCCTAATCGATAGACAAGGTAATTTAGCAAAAAGATAACTTATTTCCCCATGTTGTTTCAATAAGTTGTAAGATTGTGAAGCCCTGATAGCCCAGCAGCCTCTATCAAAGGGTATGATTGATCTCATAAAATGTAAAGGCAGTCAATTATATAAAGAATTGGTGAGCAATCCAAAAATGGTCTTGTGCTTAAAACCAGTGGACTAACCTACATTTAAATAAAGGTTGAGGTCTCTACAAAGCTAAAAATCATCTAGTTTTTTGGAGGTAAGCCAAAACAGGCATGTTTATTTCCTAATGTCATCTATCTGATCCCATGGGCCTGTTCTCCCTGCAGCTTCAAAGAGCCTCCTTTGTGAAGCGTGTTGATACTGAGGATGGGCACGTCATCATCTATATTGATGGGGTAAGTTCAACACCTGAGCCAGAGCCACTGTAGCTGGGTTAGGAGAAAGCCCAGATGAAAGCTTATGTCTGTCTGGCTGGATTGAGGTTGAGCTCTGTAGCTGGGTTAGGAGAAAGCCCAGATGAAAGCGTATGTCTGTCTGGCTGGAGGGAGGTTGAGCTCTGTAGCTGGGTTAGGAGAAAGCCCAGATGAAAGCGTATGTCTGTCTGGCTGGAGGGAGGTTGAGCTCTGTAGCTGGGTTAGCAGAAAGCCCAGATGAAAGCGTATGTCTGTCTGGCTGGATTGAGGTTGAGCTCTGTAGCTGGGTTAGCAGAAAGCCCATATGGAAGTGTATGTCTGTCTGGCTGGAGGGAGGTTGAGCTCTGTAGCTGGGTTAGGAGAAAGCCCAGATGAAAGCGTATGTCTGTCTGGCTGGAGGGATGTTGAGTTCTGTAGCTGCTGCATCACCAGCAAAGGCTTTGGCAACACATTGCAGGAAACATAACAAAGAATCATTAAACACATTAACATTCAGTCAGCTTGAGCCAGGGATTGAAGAAGCCCAAACTCCCTCACAACCCTTTGTGGAACCTTTGCTTTCAGCTTTTGACGGGTATTTTAAATATATATATAAATATATATATATATATTGAGCATCTTGTGTATTTGCAAGGACAAGGAATCCAGCACAAATAATAATCATGGTTTCTTGCTTGAAATCTTCAGACGTCCCTTTTTTAAATACAAGAATCCTAGTAGGGCACTTGAATGATGGAACAATAACACAATTCTAATGGCTCCTGTTGACCCCTGCTCCCCTACAGCTGATACGATTGCTACCCATGAATTACTCCTTCAACATCATTGAGGATTTTAACGTGAGGAACCTGAAACCAGCTGTGGTCAAGATCTACGACTACTACCAGACAAGTAAGGGGGAACACATTCTCTGCTGGTCTTTATGCTTCTAGGTTAAGGTCTGGCAACAGCACCCAGATAACCTTCAAGGTGCATCAAGGTGCATGTGATTCTGAGTCACAACTTCTAATTGTGATTGATTGAAAATGCAATTTTGTCAACACTCTCCTCTAATTCATCTCAAGAGGTTTCTTGTTTTTAACTAGCAAACAAAACCACCAGTTGCAGTAATCAGTTTGCTGGGAAGTATGTGTCTCAGGCTGGTTTTTTTGCTAGTTGTAGAATGACTTGACCTTTTCTGGGTCTCATTTACTATTGGGCCACCCTCACTCAATGTAAATGAACACAGTACAGCATGAACGTTAGAGGAGCATCCTCCGTTTCCATTGGCTCTATACTGGGACACAGAAGGGTCTTCTTCACACAATGCTTTCTTCTGTATTTCAGGTGAACATGCTGAATCTGAATACAGCTCCCCCTGCCATGAACGTGAGTGCAGTTCTGTTTCACAACTAGAACCATTAGAACAGCTAGCTTTAGGCATTTTATTTAGCAACACCGGCACCAGCTATTGAATCCAGTTTTTGTTAATCGTGAGGTAAATAATAAACCCATTACTCTATACCAGTGGTTGTCGCTTCTGAAACTGTAATTGTGAGGTAAATAATAAACCCATTACTCTATACCAGTGGTTGTAGTTTCTGAAACTGTAATTGTGAGGTAAATAATAAACCCATTACTCTATACCAGTGGTTGTAGTTTCTGAAACTGTAATCGTGAGGTAAATAATAAACCCATTACTCTATACCAGTGGTTGTAGTTTCTGGGCTGTTCTGTCATATGTCTCTTTTTGCATTTCAGCTGAGGAAGTCAATGAAGTCTAACAGACCAGCTGACCAACACTGACCATTTCCCAAAATCGACTTCCTGTTATTCCTATTGTATTTGCTGTATGTTCAGAAAAAAAGCTTTTTAGGTCAAATAAAGTTACAGAAATTGCATTTGTATAAATTAAGTCTGGTTTGTTTTTGGTTGTTGAGACTAGTCAACACGTTTGGCAATGAATTTTAGTTTCCTCTGGTATTCCTAAATTCAGCACTGTTGTGTGTTTATAGTCAAGGATGATATAACAGAGAGAAATAACAGAGACCTGCAATGCCTCTTGAGAAAGTTGAACAATACTTCTAGTCTAGCAGTTTCTTTTAGTATTTCTAAATATAGAAACATCTGTATTTTACATTGTTAGAAACAGAATGTTGCTCTTTCCGCATCACAATTGTATTGATTGAAGTGGGTTCTATTTTGTACAGTTCTATTTCATGTTAAAATGTATCCGAAGCATGCCTTCAATAAAACAAAAAGAAAGCAGGATGTGGTTCCATGTCTTAGTGCTCCTCTCCTCCACACTCATTACAGAGTGCTCTGGTAAGTGGGAATACTTTTTTAGATGACTCATGTGGATACATTTTCATCAGTTAGTTTTATGCTGTACATTGAAAAGTTAGGGACTGGATGGCTTTCTTTCACTGTGACGTACAGTACTGCAGTGCAAATACATTTTACTGCAAAGAAAACTGCATATCGTGTATAACAAATTATATTTACAAAACCTTCACAAAGTACAACATATTTTAAGATGGAAGTAAACTTTGATCGAAATGTCGACTTACAGTAGGTGAGAAAATTTTACGGAGGATTTTTTAAAAAGACAAAACCACAGCCTATTATATTCATTACTGTCTAATGCATTGTTGTGGTGTGGGGCGTGTTCTCCTGGTACACCCTGGTATGGGGCGTGTTCTCCTGGTACACCCTGGTGTGGGGCGTGTTCTCCTGGTATACCCTGGTGTGGGGCGTGTTCTCCTGGTATACCCTGGTGTAGGGCGTGTTCTCCTGGTATACCCTGGGTCTCTTCATTACTCTGGAATGCCGAATGGATGTTGTACTTTTCTTCACTGTGGATGAAATCCACCCAGCATATTCAGCACTTGAACCCCGATGACGATGACGCAAGACAACTCAAGACCCATCACTGAACTAGAATGGTGCGCAAATGGTTTGAGAAGCAGGACACAGACCTCTTCTATAGCCACCACAATGCCTGGATCCTCTGCCTACCTCTTTACACCAACTGAGTGAAATAGGAATTGAGTGAACAGACTGGATCTTTCCACACACCTTCCAGCACCATGTGGAGTCTATGCCACAATGTGTCAAGCTGTGATTAGGAAGACAGGTGCACAGCCCAAAATCAGGGCTTAGTAAAGTGCTCAGACCGCATGTATATATATATATATACAGTACTGTGCAAAAGTTTTAGGCAGGTGTGAAAAAATGCTGTAAAGTAAGAATGCTTTCAAAAATAGACATGTTAATAGATTATATTTATCAATTAACTAAATGCAAAGTGAGTGAACAGAAGAAAAATCTAAATCAAATCCATATTTGGTGTGACAACCCTTTGCCTTCAAAACAGCATCAATTCTTCTAGGTACACTTGCACAAAGTCAGGGATTTTGTAGGCATATAGTCAGGTGTATGATTAAACAATTATACCAAACAGGTGCTAATGATCATCAATTCAATATGTAGGTTGAAACACAATCATTAACTGAAACAGAAACAGCTGTGTAGGAGGAATAAAACTGGGTGAGGAACAGCCAAACTCAGCTAACAAGGTGAGGTTGCTGAAGACAACTTACTGTCAAAAGTCATACACCATGGCAAGACTGAGCACAGCAACAAGACACAAGGTAGTTATACTGCATCAGCAAGGTCTCTCCCAGGCAGAAATTTCAAGGCAGACAGGGGTTTCCAGATGTGCTGTCCAAGCTCTTTTGAAGAAGCACAAAGAAACGGGCAACGTTGAGGACCGTAGACGCGGTGGTCGGCCAAGGAAACTTACTGCAGCAGATGAAAGACACATCATGCTTACTTCCCTTCAATCGGAAGATGTCCAGCAGTGCCATCAGCTCAGAGTTGGCAGAAAACAGTGGGACCCTGGTACACCCATCTACTGTCGGAGAAGTCTGGTCAGAAGTGGCCTTCATGGAAGACTTGCGGCCAAAAGCCATACCTCCGGCGTGGAAACAAGGCCAAGCGACTCAACTATGCATGAAAACACAGGAACTGGGGTGCAGAAAAATGGCAGCAGGTGCTCTGGACTGATGAGTCAAAATTTGAAATATCTGGCTGTAGCAGAAGGCAGTTTGTTCGCCGAAGGGCTGGAGAGCGGTACACGAATGAGTGTCTGCAGGCAACAGTGAAGCATGGTGGAGGTTCCTTGCAAGTTTGGGGCTGCATTTCTGCAAATGGAGTTGGGGATTTGGTCAGAATTAATGGTCTCTTCAATGCTGAGAAGTACAGGCAGATACTTATCCATCATGCAATACCATCAGGGAGGCATCTGATTGGCCCCAAATTTATTCTGCAGCATGACAGCGACCCCAAACATACAGCGAAAGTCATTAAGAACTATCTTCAGCGTAAAGAAGAACAAGGAGTCCTGGAAGTGATGGTATGGCCCCACAGAGCCCTGATCTCAACATCATCGAGTCTGTCTGGGATTACATGAAGAGAGAGAAGAAACTGAGGCTGCCTAAATCCACAGAAGAACTGTGGTTAGTTCTCCAAGATGTTTGGGCCAACCTACCTGCCGAGTTCCTTCAAAAACTGTGTGTAAGTGAACCTAGAAGAATTGATGCTTGATGCTGTTTTGAAGGCAAAGGGTGGTCACACCAAATATGGATTTGATTTAGATTTTTCTTCTGTTCACTCACTTTGCATTTAGTTAATTGATAAATATAATCTATTAACATGTCTATTTTGAAAGCATTCTTACTTTACAGCATTTTTTCACACCTGCCTAAAACTTTTGCACAGTACTGTATATATATATATATATATATATATATATATATATATATATATATATATATATATATATATATATATATATCATTTATTATCTGTGCAGTGTAGCAACTGGATATATCTGCACTGAATTACAAGGGTTCAAAGATCAAGTGCTTTATGATTAAAGGGGTAACAGCCAATGAAATAATTCTATAAGTCATGCACTTCCATTTGCTGTGTTTAGGTTTAGTGCCATCGTGTTTTCTATTTTATTCCACTCTAAAATCAGCGTAGAATATTTCTTTAAAAGAATGCCTTTTTCTAATTATTAACTGTAATCCCCCCCTTTTTAAACAGATTATATAATCTTACAATATGTAATATTTTGATGCCCTGCTCAATTTGTTATAATTTGAAATCTGATTTATGAAAGTCACAATAATCTTTTACATCGTTCACTTTAAAAACGAATCTGACCAAAACGAATTGATAAACTCAAAGTGATTATCATCAGTAAGACAGGCAGGCTGGCTGGACTGTGTCATCAAACTCGCTCTGACTCTCTGCCAGTAATAAAGTCAGGTCCATTATAGCCAGGGTGCCTGGCACTGCAAAGTCTGGGTGATCAGTGGTCTTTATAACCGAATATCTCTTATTGCTATTGTTAATATGATAGTCCGTGATTCCCACTATCACTGTGTCACCTGTTTGTTTGAAACAAAAAACAATAGTTTATTTTAAATTCTTCAAAAATGTGTAAAAACCCTCAGAATTAAAAATCTAGACAGCTGTGGGTTACAGATTGAAGGTATTTAAATGTGGGTTCTACTGCACTGCCAGCCTGTATTTTATTATGAGCAGCGATTATTTTACCCCTGATTTTCTCCCCCATTTAGAATGTCCAATTATTTTTCCCTTCACTGCAGCAATTCCCCACTCAGCTCAGAACTGAAGGTTCAGTGGGAGTCCTCTGATCCCACGAGTGAGCCAGCTTCCTCTTCTACACCCAGGAACTCGAGAGCGGATGTCAGCGAGCTACCGGCCTCTGGAGGATGAAGGCCAGCCCTGCAGCTGTCCCCCTGAGCTCACTAGGCACCTAGTCGGTAGGGTCCGCTGTAGAGCGATGAGGAGAAACAGTCACTTCCGGTTTGTCCTCCCACAGGACCACCAGAGCCAATGCGACACTCCCTAGCGAAGACCGGTGACTAGGCACAGCCAAGACACGAACCACATTCTTAATTATCTACTTGTATACTGAAAATATTTACACTCGACAATGTCCTGCTGTTAAAACCCAGTATTCAGATATGATGGTTCCGCCACATATATGTCTCCCATGAACTTGAAGAGATTCCTGCCAAGGAAACTAGCCTTTTCTTCACTCGGTATGCTGGATGGATATCATTTTTATTGACTCTTTATTACATATAATATAATGCATTTTTTATAGAACAGATTATTTTATATTAAAATTGAATATATACACTTTTTGCGAGAACACAAATACATGGCTAATTTTGAATTGTAACATAAAGGAAACAGATTCACATGTGAACAATATCAATGGATTTGTAATCTCTAAAGTATATCCAGTAATACATATATTAACATATTTTTAAAAGTCTAACACCTGCATACTGCAATCTCATAGGATGCAAAGCGTGTGAATAGGAATGCATTAGGAAGTAATGAATATAATAGGCTGGTGTTTTGTCTTTTTGAAATTCCTCTATAAAATATTCTCACCTACTGTAAGTCGACATTTCGATCAAAGGAGCAGTAAGACATGGAACCACATCCTGTTTTCTTTTTGTTTTATTGTAGGCATGCTTCGTATGCATTTTAACATGAAATAGAACTGTACAAAATAGAACCCACTTCAATCAATACAATTGTGATGCGGAAAGAGTAACATTTTGTTTCTATAGTGACAGGGAGGAACATGTAGAATACAGATGTTTCTATATTTAGAAATACCAAAGGAAAAATTCAATGCCAAACGTGTTGACTAGTCTCAACAACAAAAACAA